>JAYXIM010031945.1:0-113756 GCA_037575425.1 Anastrepha fraterculus | reverse complement strand
TCCCTAAGATGAGTACGTCGAACATACGAGGGCGGTTCAATAAGTACCCGTATTTAAAGACAGAAGGCGTTCATGAGAGATGTTGGTAATATCATCGTGTGTTGTCATTTTTCAAACGACAGCAAAACAAATTTCAGACTAATTGATAGGTTAATTTGGATTTGGCAGCTATTCGGCGTGTTAAGACGTGTTTTGTGATTTTCGTCAAGATGGAAGAAGTACAGTATCGTTCGGTAATTTGGTTTTTTTTTTGGATGGGAAAAACTGATTTCTCCCGGTGAATCTGCTCCAAAGAAGGCGTAGACAGTCTCATAGGCCGGAAGGGACATGGCGACGATTTTTTAAGATACGAACGGCGTCATCCTCATGGATTTTTTAGAGAAAGGAAGAACGTTTACTGGTCAATACACCAGTGAGTTATTGGACCACTTTCACCAAAAACTTAAGGAGACACGGCCGCATTTGGCGAAGAACAAGGGGATGTTTCACCACAATAACGCACCAGCACATTCAGGCGGGGTTGTTGCCGCCGAACTGCACGAATTGCGTTATGAATTGCTGCCGCACCCCCCGTATTCACCCGTTCTGGCTCCCTGCGACTATTTCTTGTTCCCTAACAAAAAGAAATGGTTCGCGGGAAAAAAGTTAGTTCAAATGAGGACGTCATCGACGAGGCGGCGGCGTATTTTGGAGAGTTCGACAAATCCTATTCTTTAGAGGAGTTAAAAAAATGGCCAGAGCGTTGGGAGAATTGTATCTTTCTAAAAGAGGACTATGTTGAAAAAAACTTTTTTTTTTTGAAATGGGTCCTTCATATCTAATAGGGGTACTTATTACCCCTCCTCGTATATCCTTCATCCTCAGTTTTGATGGCGGAAATAAGCGAGAAACTAACTTGGAAGCGCAGTCTATATAGAGAGAGAGAGATCTATGAGATCTCCTCAGATTAGCCAAATATACCTAACCTACCCTTGGTCCATTCCAAAACTTGCATTAAAATTTTATATTTAAGTGACCATAAAATTTGAAATATCCAGCGGGTAATGGGGTTCCTTTCTCCCCGAATTTACATCTCTCATAACTTAAAAGAAATAAACCATTATTTAAACGACCCTTTAATAAAAGTATAATTGAAAGACTCGAAAAAAGATTTCTACATTGCAACAAAGAGTATAAGGGAGAAAATGTAACTTAAAGGTCGCAAATCAAAACGGAAAAAAAAGCGATTTAAAATAAAAATTAAAGATGCCTTAATGAAGGTAACCGAAGTGCGATGCATTGGTGTGCAAAGTTGAATTAATTTCAGAAATGGCACGTACACCCACACACGGACAATAATGCAGAGTACGTCAGCTGTCAGCAGCTGCCAAGCCACACACACACACACCACTAAATAACCAATTCCCACAAGTCCAGCTCGTCAGCTCAGCCATTCATGCGATTACGAATATTTCTTCAATGGACAGCCTGAGCGGCGGAGCCCAGTTGAATGCCGCTTAATGAAGAAGTCAGCAAAAGGAAATACATTCAAAAAGGAGGCGAATAAAAGTGGGCAGTAGTGAAGTGGAGTAGAGGCTGGAAAGTGGTGGAAGGTGGAGTAGAAGGTGGCTGGCGAAAGGTCAGACCAAATGTTTGCACAACTTGAATTCGAATTTGGTTTTGCAATTGAAATGCCATTAACGGCAAATGCTTAAGCAGGGCAAAAACGTGAACAGACACAATAAGCATGAATTTTAGCTTGATTTTTACATTTTTTTTTATTGTTGTTTTTTGTTGTTTGCTTTCTCTTCCTGATTTCTGATTTCTGTTGCTTCCGCTACTTGAAAGTCTGAATGCCGCGCAAACATTTAAATACGCTTGAACGGCCGCCAATATTGCAGCGCTGCAGGGTTGAGTATGCGAAGGCGGCGGGAAAGTTAGAGTATACAGCAGCGTCAAGTGTTATTGGTTCGTAAGGAAAACGCCTTAGTAATCTACATAAATACACTAAAATACTGAGAAAGTAGGTGAGTGTTGAAGCACTGGTCCCCCGCTAGTGAAGTTTGATTTTGCTCTGTTCTTGTCACTTCTTATTGTTGACGTTGGTCGGCGCTTACGAATTTCCCTGTCAATGTGGTGCTTACATTTATTTATGCACGCAAGAAGCAGCACAACATCGCTGCTGCTACTCGAACGCAGGCTGCTGGGTTTGTTCGCCTTCTTATTGGGATGCCAGCGCAACAGCCAGCGTAGATGGTCGGGTATGGCAAAGTGAAAAAAACCAACAAAAAAAATCGCAAAAATTCTTGTTGGCTGCAAGAGTTATATTGAAAAAGTTTCAAGTGCTAATAGCATGAATGCGTGTACGCCGATCAAATAGCAGCTTAAATAAAAAGCTGTGCACATCTAATAAATAAATCCATTCAAAAAAGTGCTGAAGGAGGTTACTGTGTGTGGCAGTTTAAAATAAAATTTCAAAATTTAATAAAACAGTTTCCATGCATATGCAAATGATGCGCTTTTTGATAACTTTTGATTGATGTATATTCCAATATTTTCAATTAGCAACCGGCGCGGAATACAAAGCCAGCGGCTAAAAAATGCCAAAATGAAAATGTCGAAATTCAAATTTATTATTTATTTGTTAGGTGCATCTGATGAAAAATAAAGAGGTTTTTTTATTAAGAGAGCTCGAACTTCGAAATTGAGTACATCAACAAGTTAAAGTGTTCATTTCCAGTAAATTCAATTCTTTCCATGCAGTATCACAAATAGTTGTTGTTGTAGCAGCTTATTAAAGTCTGTCAGTGCAATGTAGTTACCGGTCACAGGAAACTTGCTGTTTCAGCAGGTTGAGTCCAGAGGGAGAGGGGTGTTAGATGAGTAGGTTTAGTGGAGCATGTGAAAAGGGTGTTAGAGCGCGCGACGCCATTAGCGTAGGACACACACGCGTGAAGATTTGTACAATTATCACGCTAGACTTCAAAAATATGTTAAATTCGGCGAGGTGGTCAACCATTTTCCTGTCTGTAAGAAATCTCCAAGTCCCGGTCGCACAATAAAGTCATTGGTGGCGTCCCTCCGGGATCTGCCGTTGAGCCCCCACTGTGGAATGCCATGTACGATGGAGTAGTCAGGTTAAAATTGCCGGATAAAGCAATACTGGTAGGCTATGCCGATGACATCGCTCTCGTGGTCACGGACAAGAAGCTAAACCCCTTGCAGGAGAAGTGTAATGATGTAGCAGCTAGAGTCCAAGTATGGCTCTCTATAGCGGGGCTGAAGTTATATATACACTAGCAAACCCGGCCTTCGCTGGGCACACTAAAATGGAATAGATATGGTTTAGAACAGAAAATATATGATTTTCATATTATTTATTTCTTTATTCTTTATTCAAGCGCTTTGGCATAAACAATATTTTTTGTTTTTCTATTTGTTTTTGAGTAAATATAAAATATAAATTGAAAATCAGGAAAAAATAAAATTGTTTTTAAATTTCAAATCAACGCATATGAATAACTAAGAAACAATCGTCTTTTTTCCTGATCATCCATGAATTTTTCCTTTCAATTTATATGTTTTATTAAGCATTGGAGCTTTTTTAACCATTATCCATTTATATTTTTCAAAAAAAAAAAACGAAAAGAAAATTTCATTCGGATTTCACATTAATTCTCAAATTTCGTAAGAAATTATTCACTGTTCCAAAATCCACTCCAAAAAAATTCACAAACAATTTTTACATGTTGCACTTACGTTTTTTCCTTATGGCATCCAAATCAGAAAGAAATATTGACACATTGTAACTCACACTGTCAATTTGACAGTTCAGTTCCGCCCCAAGCGTTAAAAAAGTAAGCGACATTATGGCTGGCTCAAAAGAACGCCGTACCCGTTGCCACTGCTCCGAATTACAACCAAACTTTACGAAACCCATTTTCAATACTTACTTAACAATGTGCGTAAGTTTGCTTTAATTCGGTGCAAAGACACGGCAGGTCCACGTTTTGGCATATATTTTGAGACCCTAGTCATCAATAGGTATGAAAATTACCCCGTATTAAAGCACTTATCAACAGCTTTCATTTGATATCCATATTGTACAAACACATTCTAGGGTCCACGTTTTGGTCTCTATCTCGAGACCCTAGTCACGGAGCGGCATGAAAAATACTCTGGACTAAAGCATTCACTAACAGCTTCCATTTGATACCCATATTGTACATACACATCCGAAGGTTACCCGGGTGCACGTTTTGACCTATATCTCGAGCCCTATTTCCAAAATAAAATATAATCCATGTTACTTGTGGATAATGTAGCTTTCGAATGGTGAAAGAATTTTAAAATCGGTCCAGTAGTTTTTGAGCCTATTCATTACAACCAAACAAACAAAGTTTCCCTCTTTATAATATTAGTATAGATATATATAATTGGCGCGTATACCATTTTTGGGTTTTTGGCCGAGCTCCTCCTCCTATTTGTGGTGTGCGTCTTGATGTTGTTCCACGAAATGGAGGGACCTACAGTTTCAAGCCTACTCCGAACGGCAGACATTTTTATTAGGAGCTTTTTCATGGCAGAAATATACTCGGAGGTTTGCCATTGCCTGCCGAGGGACGACCGCTATTAGAAAAATGTTTTTCTTAATTTTGGTGTTTCACCGGGACTCGAACCTACGTGAATTCTCTCTGTGAATTCCAAATGGTAGTCACGCACCAACCCATTCGGCTACGGCGGCCGTTGAAGTTTGCCGTACAAAAAACAGAAGCGGTCCTCGTAACTGCGCGAAGGAAAAACGAGTTTATGAAATTGCGATAAGCTGGCCATGAAATATTGTCGCAAGAGGCAATAAATTATCTAGGCGTAATGATTGATGCCCGGCTCTGCTTTAAGCAACATTTAGCAACTGTTGGTTCCAGTTGCTCTTACAAGAATTCTTCCAAACATAGGTAGACCGCTATTCGCCAGAAGGCACCTCCTAACAAGGGTAGTCGATTCAGTTATCTTATAAGCTGCTTCTATATGGGCAGGAGCTAAGCCATCGAATGTTAGACCCGCAGCTCAAGTGCACCGACGAAATGCACTAAAAGTCGCGTTCGCATACAGGACCGTATCAGACGACGCGGAAATGATACAACCTTATGGCCAACAAGGCATAAAGCCGACATCTGAAGCGAAAGCTACAGAACCTCTGCATTCGTTAAAAAGAAACAAAGCAGATGGGACTCATCTGTTAACGAACGTTGGACCTATAGACTTATCCCCAAAATTAGCCAATGGGTGAGCAGAAGACACGGAAACGTATACAACTATTATACCCAAATATTGAGCGGTCACGGATGTTAACTGGGGTACCTCCATCGTTTTCACATGGAGGACACTTCGTTCTGTCAAAGCTGCAACACTGCATTAGAATGCGCGGAGCACGTGTTCTTCTTCTGTGATCATTTGAACGAGGAACGCCGAACACCTGAGTTAATCTTGGGACAACAGCTGAGCCCAGACAGCTTAATCAATAACATGTGTGCATGAAATGACTGTTGGAACACAGTTAAAAGTTTTGCAAAGACGATAATGCTGCACCTGCAACGCGCGGAGTGGCAGCGAAAAACGCAGAGAAAAACATATCACCCCTCGATAGAAGGTGGATTGTCTACAAACTGACGACAAATCATAGACGGTCGAATCATGTGCTCACGACGGCATAAGACGGTATAATATTATCGCAATATCTTCTTTGCTACATATGCAGAAGAAACCTCGATAGCGGAGGAGGAGGGATTGTTTTAGCGGCTACACCATTCGACGCAGTTGACGACGGTCGCTGAAGTGCGAAGGTATATTGAACCCTACCTCCCCCAGCAAAAAAACTGATTGCAGTAGTTTGGCATATCTGAAGCTTAGTACACTGCGAATCGCTTGTGTCAGACGAGCGCAGCATAGTTCAGAGTCGGCCAGCCAATTGCTTTAAATATCGCCAGCAACATTTCTTCCTCTTTGCGCCAAGTACTGTCGGCAAGCGATTGAGGACCTTGTAATTATTATAGTATGTCTATCCTACCCTATTCTGGCATGTATTTTTCAATTCAATCCTATCATTTCCTTTCCTTTCCTTTCCTTTCCTTTCCTTTCCTTTCCTTTCCTTTCCTTTCCTTTCCTTTCCTTTCCTTTCCTTTCCTTTCCTTTCCTTTCCTTTCCTTTCCTTTCCTTTCCTTTCCTTTCCTTTCCTTTCCTTTCCTTTCCTTTCCTTTCCTTTCCCTTTACAGTCCTGTTAGTAGTGCGGTAGTAGTTACTTTTAAACGTTCTCGATCAGTGAGTCTTTTGATTGCCGCATACCCGTTTGGGCTCTGCAATACTTAATTATGGTAAACCTTCTGTTTCCCGCCCACATAGATATGCACTTTTGAAGCTGTTATTCACCCCACAGAAAGGTTCAAGACCTATGACGGGGAGTGTTTGCGCTCTTTTTTGCTTAAGCATCCCAACATTTTCCTCTTCGTGTGGATTCCAAACAAAGTTTCTTGATTCTGGAGTATCGATAATTTTAAAGCATTCTCCGACCAACCTTGATTGCAATGAGAAACTGCAATTTTAGAGGTGCTTGGCTGTCAGAGAGTATGTTGATACGGGCACCACGCGAGTTACGTCAGAGGCAGCTCCGACTTCACCAAAAATAAATATTAAAAAAAAAAAAAAAAAATAAATAATTGGCGCGTACACTTCTGTTAGGTGTTTGGCCGAGCTCCTCCTCCTATTTGTGGTGTGCGTGCTGATGTTGTTCCACAAATGGATATAAAATAAATATTAATTGGCAAAAATAATAAAAGGTCGATTACCCAACTAAAGTTGTGCAATCGACACATTCTTAAAACTAACAAAAGCCAATGAACTATTTGTCGTTGACAAATTGTAACTAGAGACCTAAAGTAAGCAATAAAGCCAATGAACCATTTGTCAACGACAAACTGTAACTAGAAACTTTAAGTAAGCAATAAGCATTTTTAAAAACCAATAGTATGTAAAGTAGAATAAGCACTTTTAATTGTCAACAAATATAAATTGCATTTTAAAAAATTGCAGTCAGTTAGAATAAGAACTTGAAAGAATAAAGAGCTTAAGCTCCAAAAAAAAAAAAAAATATTATTTTTTTATAATAAGATCCTTAAGGATACTTAACTCGCGTGACTCTATGAAGACATTTATTGGCACATAGCTCTAAGGCTTGAATTTCTGCCTGAAAAATGGAAGTCCAGCCCGGCACTTATCGTCTTCCATTTGGAACTAATCAGTAACCTACACCTGTAGGTATGCCCTGATTTAAAGATATTTGATTATTTCTTAACGCTGAACGATCATTTTGAAATTCTTGGAGAATTCTAGTTTCCTTTCTACCTTGTCATACCCCGTCAGGCAAGGAGAGTTCAGGATTGAACCCAAAACTCTTGTATTCACTGTAAGATAGCCGTTTTTACGATTCAATTGATTAGGAAGCCTTAGGGCTGCAACAACTACTGACAGTTTGGCTACAACGTGGAGTGGAATGAGTCCACTGACCATTCTTATAGCCATTGTGCGACAAGTTCGCATTGCTCCCGTTACGCGCAGACAGGCTATTCTGTATACTACTTTTGGTCATCGTAGGGGATCATTGGAACTATTATTGTCTTATAAGATCATGCCGTCAGCTTTGGTCGCAGACTCCATTTTTTGCCGAAAAGCCTTTGTTGATTTCAAAGTCGAGAACTAGTTGCATGAGATCGGCCATGGTAGAGTCAAACTTGCCTCTAACTATAATTACTTTATCGTCAGCTAAGCCCTAAACTTCGTATTCGAGATCATTGAGAGTTTGTAAAACCTCCTCAATGTACAATAGCCAAGGAGCGGTGATAAAGCGCCTCCTTCGGGGCATCCTAAATTTTTTTTTTTTTGTTTCCTTGATCACTCCTCCAGAGAGCATAGGGCCTCTATAAGACTATTCCATCATTCACGGTTCTGGGCTGTTGTTTTTGCACCGATCCATGAGATGTCTGCATCTGCTACTTCACACAACATCGGCATTCTCCAAGTGTCGACCGCTTCCTGCGGGTTCCTTACGGGTTCCAGTCCAGTTCCTTTCTCGTGACGCTGCTTGGTGGTTTTCTCAACGTGTGATCTATCCATCGCCACTTTCTGCGTTTGATTTGCCATAAGATAGGTTCTTCATTCGTTAATCTCCCCATACTGCATGCACTCGCCCGAATGCCGCCCTTGCTTTGTTTAGTAGTAGACATCTTCATTTTCTCCGCCGTCTGTCGTGAGGATGCAGCCGAGGTAGCAGAAGCTCTCAACATCCACCAGACATCCGTCAACCAATATCTGCCTTGCGTTATTGTGCTTAACTCTCATAGCCTTGGTCTTGGCGATGTTGACCTCCAGTCCGACAGTGCGTGCCAGCGCGACTCGTTTGCCCACCCTCGCTTGCATGTCAGAGAGTTTGTGAGAGAGGAGGCAGATGTCATCGGCGAAGTCCAGGTTCTCGAGATGTCTGGTGAAACTCCATTCGATGCCTTTTTTTGTGCAGGGTCAATTGGCTCATGACGTCGTCAAGGACGATGGCGAAGAGAAAGTGTGACAGAAGACAACCTTGCCTTACGTCTGAGTTGGTAGTGAATGGATCGCTGATATCGGTTGATCTGACGCAAAAGCCTTTCGGCACAATTTCAAAGATTATTGTCTTATACTTCGGTATGTTGAGAAGCCGCGTTGTAATTAGTCTATCTATTACCTTCCCAACCCTTCTAAAGGGTGGTTAAGTTTTAAGGGCCGGTGTTGATTTTGAATAAAATTCAATTTTTTTAAGAAATTATTATCATTTCTCTTTATTATGATAATATTGCTATGGCTCAATTAGGTATAAAACAAAAAAGTGGCCAAAATATTAGCTCTTGAATTGTTGCTGGCTTATCAATGTGCACATTTTCTTTCAAATAACCCCAAAGAAAGAAGTCCAACGGTGTCGTTGACGTTTAGGTGTGGTCCACATTTAACATCGGCCCTTGAAATTTAACCACCCTTTATAATAGAACTAGAGCTTGCATTCTTTAAACAAATATATTCCTATTCCTCCTTAATCCATCCTATTTTCTTCTATTCTGCTCCATTCTAGAGCGTAAACCCGCAAAGGCTCCTATGTAAAATACACTATATATGTAGTAAAAACAAGTTTTACTTAAATCACTCCATTCAACTTTATGTTCAATTCACAACAACCTCATCTGTAAAGTAGTCCCATAACACATAAAACTTCAATCTTCTCGCAACTCCATTTAAGATGCCTTTCACAGCAAAAGCGCACATGCAGATGTTGCATGCAACGAAGGCTTAGCCGCAGCGAAGACTGTAAAAATTTAAATTTGAAAAGCATAAAAGATCAACTGCCAGACACAGGTGAAATATTTAAAAAAAAAACGCACAACAACACGCAAAAGCAACGGTAAGCAGCAAATTCTTCTTTTCGTAGCCATACGAGTACTTGTTGCTGATGCCCTTGATATTGTTGTTGCTATTGCATGTAATACTGGAGCCCTAAAGAAAATCTCTTTTGAAAACAGCATTAAATCTCAAAAACACAAAAAAGCAATCGGAGTTATGCTGCCAACATTTGAAAAACTTTACTACTACTCGCACATTGACAGCCGCAGCAAAAATCTAGAAAAAATCGCTGGCGCACACGAAGAACAACACATCAATAAAAGATGCGACCCAACCGAAAGCCATAAAAGGTGATGAAATACGACCATGAACTGATATACATTAAGGATTACACACACGCAGACACACTCACATCCCCACACGCACATACACATATCATAGCATACATCTACGCATGCAAACGCAGCGCAATCACAGTAAAGAGAGGCGCGCAGACACACCGACACTCTAGCGGATGGGGGTTATTAGCTGGTGTCTTCACATGCAGTTAGGTGAAGCGCGGTTAGCTTGCGGTGCGGCTGAGCATAGCTGATGAGCCGAAAACGCAAAGGAGCTGAGTAACACAGGCGTCACTTTATAAAGTAGATGGCACAGAGTGCAGAGCCGCTTCGCTGACACTATTCAATGAGAATGCGAAAAATAATTGAAAAAAATTAAGTGATTTTTTTTTTCTTCTTTGGAGCAGACAAAGCGCATTTTAATTTTGAAATATCGTTTGATAGAGGAAATTGAGCCCGGGTTAAGCTGGCGATTTGCGGAGGAAATTTGATTTTTTGCGCGAAAGTGTTGAATTATGGAGCGAACCAGCGTTCGTTGGTGGCGGTGATGAATTGTGAAATTGCGACAGAAAAAGGGCTGGATGTGTGTGTGCGTGTATGTGCGTACATGTGTTTGAGCTGCTGATTTGACGAAGTGCGAAAATGAGATATGAACGACGAACATGAAAAAATTCAATTAGGCTGAAAAACGAATTTCGCAAAAAATCGTAAATTCTTTTGTGCTGCATTTTTGCGCTATTCTAAAAATACTAAATGTAATACTAAATATATGGAAAAGGCAAGCAATTTAAATTTTTATTGAATTACCTGCTTGCGTGAGTGTGAAGCATTTTCAACAATATAACCGTTATAGCGCTCACTAACGGATTACTGAAAAAGTTGCATAAATAAATTGTGTTGAATTATTGGGTTGTCCGGAAAGAAATTGCCGATTTTTTTTTTTTAAAGTAAATACATTTTTATTAAAACTTAGAATTAACTTTAATCAATTATATATTTTCCATTTTGTTCAATAACCTTTTGCCACCTTTCCGGCAAACTCATTATTCCGCGCTCATAGAATTTATGGCCTTTATTTGCAAAAAACTGCACCAAGTGCGGTTTTATAGCCTAGTCATTGCCGCAAGTTTTTCCTTTTAAGGAGTTCTGCAAAGACCGAAACAAATGGTAGTCTGACGATGCAAGGTCAGGGTTATATGGTGGATGCATCAAAAGTTCGCAGCCAAGCTCTTTCAGTTTTTGGGGCGAGTGACCAAAGATGTATGCGGTCTAGCGTTGTCCTGATGAAATATGACACCTTTACGATTGATCAATTCTGGTCGCTTCTCGTTCATGGCTGTATTCAATTTGTCCAATTGTTGGCAGTAGACATCCGAATTAATCGTTTGGTTCCTTTGAAGCAGTTCAAAATATACCACACCCTTCCAGTCCCACCAAACTGACAGCATAATCTTCTTTTGGTGAAAATCAGCCTTTGAAGTGGTTTGTGGCGCTTCATCATCCTTGGGCCATGATCGTTTTCGATTGACGTTGTTGTGAACAATCCATTTTTCATCACCAGTGATAATACGCTTCAAACGGGGCACACCTCTTCAAATCATATAAACAAAAAAAATTATAAGAAATAAAGAAAAAAAAATAATAATAAAATGTCACGGCTCGTACTTCATGCTTCAATATGCTATTTCTAGAGCATGTGGTGAGCAAGTTCTTTAGGTGAACTTGGACTTCATCTATTTCGCGCACTTCAAGATCGACTTATTGGTTTACGTTATATAATTTGCTTATTGTTTAAAGCTAAAAGAGATTGGAATAGAATTGGAATTAAAAAAAGAATAATAATAGTTGTTTCGAAGCGCTGTCTTCACACATAAACGCTGATAAATATAACTAGAGCTTTAATGTTATCTAAGATAGACTTGTAGAAAGAAGCTTTTATGTGAAAGCGTTTCTTCATGTCAGCACAAAATAAGTAAAAAACGGCCGACATACAACGATTTCAGTCATTTCAAATCAAGCCAAAGAGCTGAATATACTTTTGTCACCTACTCGCATAGAAAATCCATCTCATCCAGAATGGCTCATACTAAGCTAACATATTTGGGCATAAATAGTTTACTGCAGCGCTAGCAGCAGAGGCTTTCGGCTGGCTGGTGATATGTTTTGGATCAGATACGACGGAGTAGGTCGGTGTCATTTAGTAATGTGTACATTTTTTTAATGTTATCTCCACTGGCATATTCTAAAAGTTGAAGAGGATCTGTGTTGCTGAAGTGGTAATGCCTTTGCGAAGCAAGTTCAGGGCAGGATACCAGTAGGTGATGCACACTGACTCTGGTTTGGCTGAAGAGGCAAGTATTGGATGTACTACCCTGTAATAGGTGTGTCCAATACCGAGCCGTGTGTATGGGATAATGTGGTAGGTGGGTACCGATGATGGATAGGCAGGTTTTGTACGTTTGGGGATAATTTTCGAATAATGGTGTTTCTAATACAACCATTCTCAAAGTAACTTTGTTTTCCTCTGTTCATGAATAAGTCGATATATGTCGCTGGGTAGGATGACTTCGGATGTGACTGTTGGTGTAACTGAAATGTCCTTGGGAATTGTATCTGCCAGTGTGCTACCATGGATGCCGGAGTGCTCAGATATCCACATAATTTTGATGCTGCTCCGGTGAGAAATTAGTATGTTTTTAATATAGTCGGCTTGATTAGGGTGGATGAGTTTGTTTGAGTGGGCATACCAGGTTAGTCTGGTAGCGATTATCTTCTCCACTAATTTGCCTAGGCAGGGAAGGAGTGAAATTGGGCGATAGTTGTTGACGTCGTAAGGTGATTTTCTGGGTTTTAGGAGAGTCATTATTGCGCTTATGTTCCGTACCTGTGGGTAGTGACCTGTGGTGAGGATATTGTTGTAATGCTTGATTAAGCGGTGAAGGAGGGAAAGTGGGAGATGCTTAATCATGGGATAGGATATTTTGTCGATACTGGGAGTCTGGCCGTTTATTGCGGACAGGGCAAGGTTGAGCTCAAGGAGAGATATGTCGGCTTCTATGAAGTAATATCTCACACGCTCTCACATTTCCTTAGCATTTTGCATGCCTGCAGGATCGCAAGGACTTCTGACTGGAAAACATTATCAGACTTCCTGTTCAGATTTCCAATTCTGTCTTGGACCCGCCAGTGGAAGAAGAGGTAACAACAACCTCAGTACAGATTTTCCTCTCCATTCCATTCCTACCTTCTTGGAAAGGTTTCCCGGGCATGACTCTTAAACTCCAGTTTGCAGATAGAGAGATCCGTCCGCAGTTCAGAGAGTACGGAGTAAACTGCTCAAAAATACTACTATGTCGTTTGAGAGATTGCCTCGATAGACCAATCTTTTTTAACTTGATTGCACTTTGAGCAGCGATAGAAATAACGTGAAAGTCGATGGGAGAAGTGCAAAATGGTATTCGGAGCAGCACTGGGACAAGTTCTATATGCGCTGGTGGTGCAAATAGCCATTATCATATCGAAAGCAAAAAACCTAACTCCAACTGGAGGTCTGCAAGTTATGAGGAAAACCCCGTCAATGTTCAAAAACTAAAAAAAAAAAAACGCTTCGCTGACTAATCGATCTCTTGTATTTGCACGAAAAATTTGCAACAAAAAACACTGTCAGCGGGATTTTTGTACCAATTAAAGCTTACACTTTATTTTAAAAAAATTTAATGGGCCATAAAACAGCATACCAAGAAATTATGACTAAAATTTTTTTTATATAAATGAAAATTTTTCCATTATAAATTTTTTTA
Organism: Anastrepha fraterculus; assembly: GCA_037575425.1. Taxonomy (NCBI): domain Eukaryota; kingdom Metazoa; phylum Arthropoda; class Insecta; order Diptera; family Tephritidae; genus Anastrepha; species Anastrepha fraterculus. The sequence goes on along the minus strand of JAYXIM010031945.1, from coordinate 100,222 downwards.
AAGTTTCTAACTTTGCGTTATATGGTGTTTGTTGTAGTATGAACTATTTATGTTTTATATTAATATTTTTTATTCCTCACATTATTTATAATTTTTACTTTTTTTAAAAAGATGTAGGATTTTTTTATAAAATTAAAATATAAATGGAACGAAGAAATGTTGAGCAATTACTTTTAATTCCTCATGTGAGACAAGATCTGTCAAAACCCAATATAAAGAAGCGATTTTAGATTTAAAAAATTATATATATTTTTTAATGCCGTATAAGAATTAAAAAAAAAACGTTTTAGTCTAGAATGGGTCAAAAAGACGGGGAAGGTATCGCTGAAGTGTTACTTTGATGCCATAGTTCATGGTTAATTGTGATAAAACCAACAAACGGTGTTGATGGATCTAAGAATGTTGTGGCGCTCACAGCTGAAAAAATCCCGCAGAGAATTTTTCTCAAACGTACTCAAAGTGGTGCTCAGTTTTCTCAATATAAATGGAAGTTTGCCCAAAATTTGTTTAACTGTATAGTAATTATTGCATTGGTTGATCAGCCACGATTTGGTTGTGAAGTAACGGCGACTTTTACAGTGCAGTGATACTCGGCGGTCTTTACCCTCAGCAAATGCTTCTACAGAAAATGCTTACAAAATCAGGCATATTGAAGAGTGCTTCTACACTCAGGGTGAAAATGAAAATTACAACATCCACCGACAAATATGACCGATTTCCATGACAGACAAGGCCATGTGAATTCATATTTCGAGCCGTATGTAATACGTTTGCAGATGTATAGATTATGTAAAGTTAAGTTTTGAGTATTAGTAAGTAAATATATACTGTGAGAGTAAAGAATTGAATCAGGCAAAAGTGAAACAAGTATGCAAAATATGTAAATGTCTGTTATTAAATAAAATTAAAAAATTTAATAAAAAACTTAGCAAGAAATTTGACTGAAATACCTTGAATGTGTAGTAGTGTAGGAGCAACTAATCACATTCCATTGTATTTGCTTATTTTTTGTGTTTATGTTTATGTTTATTTTGACCTGTGTACGCTTCAATGAGCAGAGTATTCGTTGACACACAAAAGTGGGCAGCACTGCGTATACGTAATATTTTGATTTACGATATAAATACATATGTGTGCAATGGGTGTGCAATATGCGACGATAAAAGTTTTGCACGAAAAATTTCATATGCACGTGAAACTGTACATTTCGTGTGGTAATGCTATATACTCAGTTTCTTTTATTTTCTCATCAATTTGACTTTTTTAAAGGACATTCAAATTTCAAAGAACAAACTTTTCAGAAAATAATTTGAAATACTTTTACTGACGCTATGATATTAAGAAGTAAGGCAAACGATGTAAGATACAGTCAGCTATTAGAAATGAATGTTTGTTTACTTTTCGACGGTATAAATATAGTAAATTAATGTCCTTTGAATAATTCAAGGAGTACCACTCATTCATTGAAGTTTCCTAATGAATTATTGTGAATGAAAAAAATGTATATTTTAAAGATAAATATATTCAAAACACTCAGGCCAAAGAACCAATTGGGTTTGTAATATATACATTTAGAAAGCCGAAGAAAGCGAATTTTCCAGAATTTTTTCTGAGAAAACTTTTAAATTCATTGTTTTAAAAATTTCTACACCCATTAAGCTATCTTTTAACTGTATTTTAAGACTTAGTATTAGTAAAAATATTTATTTTGAAAGGAGCTACAGCTAATCTCCGGGAGCCCCTCTCAAAAAAGAAGTTTTGCGGTGACCACTAAATCTCTGAACTGGAACCTCTGAAATTAAAAAAAAAAAATTTTTCGGCCTTAAATTGTTTATAAAAAAAATATTAATCGATGAGGAAAAAGTGCTCATTAATTACTAAAAATATACTTAAGAAGCTCACGTTAAAATTTGAGACCCTTTAATAGCTCTAGAAAGTGAAAGAGTAGATAGTCATGGAGGAAAGAAGAGCAGCAACAGAAGGAAAAAGATAGAAGAGAATTGAGGAATAGAGGTAGTTAAACCTATGAGAATTTTCCAGATTCCTTGATAAATCTGAAAATATCCTCCAGTTTGCGAGAACAAGTTTTATTTGTTCTCATGACATCAGAACCAAAAACATTCACAGAGAAAATGCTCAGTGCTATCCGCCTCTTCTAAGCAAGTCAGTCAAATCGGGACCTCAATTATTCCTATGGTGGTCATATGTTGACCCTATGGATTGTGTTCTGTAACAATACCGACCGTTTTTTGTTTTTTGGTATGCAGACCTTGGAGGTTCCATGTGCTGCTCAGAATGTGCTCTGCTTCGCTAAACCCCTTGATTTTACACACAAAGCAGCTTGAATTTGTAGAGTATGTTTTCGCGCGATATGTCTTTCAGTCCCGCATCTTAAGCACATTTTACCTCTGTCTGTGTTTTGGCATGATTTCGCAACATGACCGAATTCCAGACACCGATAACATCGCGTTAGCGTTGCCTTTTCCCGTATTCGGCATCGTACCCATCCCACATTTTTGGTTTGCCTACTTGTAGCAATTTCTTCGCATGTTTAGTGGGCAGTACTAGAGTCGTTATTTGCGTGTTATCTCGAAGTACCCGCATGTACTTAACTGTGCTATCTGTTAATCCATGAATTTCTGGGAATTGTTCCTTCACTGCTTGTAAGACGTCATTTTTGATAGCCGGTTGTTCCAGATCTCTACATTCGATAGCGGTTTGTTCGCGCAGGCTTTTCACACTCGCCGAATTAGTCTGTATATTTCCTACCTGCTTTTTAAATTTTTCGGTTTGGTTACTAGCACCATTTATCAGCTGAATCAGAAGTTCCCCTTTCGCCGTTTTTCTGATTTTGTTGACGCTTTTCTATTTACTCTGCTACATTGTTTGTCCAAAGCAGGTTGCTGAGCTTTCCCATTTTTGGCATTTTTTCCCTGCTTGATACGAGACTTGCGATCTGTCTGCACTCCTTTCATGGCCTGCATTACCGACCTTATTTATTGACGCCTCTTTGTGTAGCTGCTGTATTTTATTTGCCAGGTCTTTCATTGTCTGGTTCACATGTCGCTGTGCTCCCATCATCGCGATTAGTTCGGCAATTTTACTTCCCAAATTCCCTTATGCATGATAATCTTTAGGCTCCTTATCCTTGGATGCAGTACCGATATCTTTGCCTATGGGGTGAGGATGCTTCTTTTAAAAGGAATGCACACTCTTGACGTAACATCCTTGGCAATCACGGCGCCATCAGATATAATGGGTGTAGTTGGGCGGGTCGGCGATCTTGCCATTTTGTAGCTTCACTTGAAGAGCTCTTTCCCTTTTCCAGCATTCTCTGCTAATATGGTTTCACTATCCTTCTCATATCCGCTGTTGCTGGTACTGTCACTTTTTTTCCGCTATAGTTAGCGCTTGCTGTTGTTGTAGTTTTTGTGTTTGTGGTTTTTTTGTCTCCATTTAGTAAGGGTCCCCACTGAAGTCCATTATCTCTAGACGTGGTGTAGTTGTTTTATAACCCCATGGTTATCTATACAATGTAGGAAGACCAAGCGAGGGTTGGCACATGACTTTATGAGTACATGTGTTCAGAGCCGGGTCAGCACTAACCAGAAAAATACCGACCATCAACCGATCGTCTTTTTTTCCAAGTTTTAAAAGACAGTCTGATAGTTTTATTTTCACGCTTGCCACTAAATAATTTGCAGCTCTGCAGCGTTCCTGACCGGACCATGTTATGTAAGTTGTATACACAATCGCTGATCCACTTCTTCTTGATTTCTGCAGAACTGATTCCGCTTATTGGCTCTGGTCCCTTTGGGGTAACCGCTAATCAACTGTTTTCGTCAATTCATCGGCAATTTCATTTCCTTGAACCCCGTAGTGCCTTGGAGCCCCTATAAGTACGAGCTTTTTCAGCATTTAAGAGAGATTTAAGACATTAAGCTTCCTCTTACATTATTGAACAAACTTTGATGTTTGCTTTGCGTTCTTCAGCGCTTTTAGTGCAGCCTGACTGTAAATATACACCGTAATACACACCGCAACTTCGTTCTCTATGCTTTTTTATAAAATGTTAAAAAAATAGTTCAACTTTCCTCCTATGAAATAAAGTATACGCACCGTCGACCTCTCGTACGTTTAACACCTTTGCAACTTGCATAATATAAAAATCCGATTTTTGTTGCACGGTATAATTAGCTGGTTATTATCTTGTTGAATTCACTGTTTTTGTTTTCGTGGAGAATCTCGCATTTTTCGCAACAACTAAATACAGGTACCGACACATCAGAACAGCTTTGGCTGCTACAGGCAGCCGTAGCCAGCCGCATCTCCGCTGTCTGCCGGTACCTCCAGCATTCCCAGTAGTTATCGCCAGCATTTGGCAGCAAAAGCAAAAAAGTCAAATAACTACCATTGTCGTCAACCACCGATCATCAACAGCTCCCGCTGGAATGCACAGCTGGTGGTTGTTATTTTTCACTCTTAATTGTCATGGACAAAAAACAGTGGGACAGCTGCATGATGACAGAATGACAGGATATGAAGGTACATATTTAGCCAAGCAGAAAGCGAAATACACAAAACTGATAAGAGGATGGCGAGAGGATGTCACAGCATCATATCTCGACTTGACTTTCCAAAAAAAAGTTAATAATTGTAAAAGTTATCGCTGTTTGTGTGGAGCCCATTTCTCTAGCAGTGCCTTGCGGTGATCATCACAAGTCATTGGAGATTCATCTAAAATCAATCGAACAAGAGAAATTAGTTTTATTAATAGATAATCTTGTGGCTGATCGAAGCTTGTTTTTTTTCCAAAATTAACAATATGGAGGCTACAAGAAATTTGTTTCAGATTTTCGAGAAAAAAACCCACAATTAATTTAAAAAAAAAACTTGAAATTTTGACAAAAAAAAGTCCTTCCATCAGCCACAAGTTTTTTATGTTTTTTAAAAGCAGTACAAATTTTATTGAAATCTACCAAGCGGCTTTTAGGTTACTATACAGTAGGGCGGGTCGATTTAAAAATCGCTCATCGCTCTGTGAAAATCGTATTCTAGGGATCAAAATAAGAAACTTTGCCGATGGAACCATACCTCTAAAACGAATTCTGATGTCCCCCAATTTGGGTCAAACGAAAAATCCCACTTTGATCCATTTAGAGTGCTCCAATCGAGTCCAAATGTATGACCGACCCCCACTAACTTTGGACGGCCGATCCACCCATGCCAGTTGCACACCCCCTGAAACTCCCCTGGGGGGTTCCCATACAATCATTTCAAAATATCACCATTTTTGGCCTTTACATGAGAAAAGAAACTAAAAAGTTCGATCCAAATTGGGAGGCATCAGAATTCGTTTTAGAGGTATGGTTGCTTCCACCAGTAATCTCAGCTCTTTTCTGCTGAGTTTTAGGAGAAAGGTCGCTGTTTTCCTGTTTGGTTCTTTCACAAATCACTTGGCTACTCTGCACAAGTTCAACTCAGACCAACGTTCTCTATGAGTCGACCTCATGAAGTCGTCAATCCATAGTTGAATCGATGCAGAATTGACACCTAGAAAGGGTTTAGGGCTGAGTGGCATACTTGCAGACCCTTCATTTGCCAGTTTATCAGCTAACTCGTTCCCTGCAATACCACAATGTTCGCGCACCCAAATATGACGAACTTTGTTGTGTTTTGCAACACTATTTAGTTTAATCAGAACAATGTTTATTATCAGAATTAAAGTAATCGGATTTATTTTAGTTGTAGTTACTCCTTACCCATCGAAGACTTGACAAATTCAGGAATTGAATTCAAGAGCCTCACAGCATTAATGGAGAACAACCCTGATGATGCTAAGGAAGAATATTTGGGGACAATTAGAAGTTGATGGCAGTTAGATTCCATCAAATTTATTTTCTCGTAAAGATATTTGGGAGTTTTTAATTCAATTAGCCTACGTAAAAATATACAGAATCTAGGCGACAGATAATCAAAAATGCTGTATTCTTGAATGTGGTTTTTTCATAAAGAAATTGGGTCATATCTTTTGAGGCCATAGGCGCAAAGCGTAACATTATTAGACGCAACATCAATGGTAGTGCAATAATAATAAGCAACTGCATCCAAGTTCAAAACCTATTCGCTCATCAGACTATACAGACCCAAGATACCGGATTAAATGTGAAAAATATTATAAACTATAAAAAAGATGTACAAATAGATTCATCATTGGTGGAGACTTTTTTGCTAAAAACGTACACTGCTGCTCGAAACTAACAAGAACGAAAGGAGGAGAATTGTCTAAAGCGATGCAGTTGGCTGGATGGAATGCAGTCAACGTGCTGACCAACTGATTTCAAAAAAATGCCTGACATAATCGATTTCTTCACAGTTAACAAAATATCACGACACCACCTAGAAACTGAAGATACGTGATTATATAAACTCGGATCATTCACCAATATATTTGTCTCTCTGCGAGCATATAATTTTTAAAGAACCCATAGAGAAACCGACTCACAAATTTTGATTACTCAAGGAAATTCTAAAAAATTGCAAAAATAATGAAACACAAACACTTAATGTGGAGCAATTCGATAAAGAAGTTCAAAATTTATGGCCAACGTGGAACTTGGAAAACAACTGCAACTATTAAAAAACCGCGGTCGATACACAATACCCAACGCACATCAGCAAACTTATTTCACTAGAAAAGAAGAGAAAACTTCGCAGTAAGTGTCATCGAGCTCGAGCACCAATAGATAAAACTAGGCTAAACAAATTGATCAATGACCTTAGTCGGAAAATAAAGAAATTTAAAATGATAATTTTTCTCGTCACGTGCATTCATTGTCCACCGATAGTCATGGGGATTACTCCTTATGAAAATACGCTAATTACTAAAACAGTTTACAAACGCACTGTCCTCCTCTCAAGATAAAAGAAGGAAAATGTGCTAACAACGATTCCCAAAAAGCAGAGTTACGTGCAAAATAGCTAGCTGATGTTTTAACATCTCATGAAGCAACATGCCTAAGTACATCTGTGCTCCAATAAATTATTTTCCGGAACGAATAATAAAATTTACCTTGTCAAAAGCGAGTCGTATAACTTTGAAAAGGCAGGTAAATGGCTTATACGCTTATAATCACTAGGGCAAGTAGCATTGCTTCTTTCGGCTTCAGGGATGATGATGACCTTATTCCTTTGTTGAAAAGCATGGAATTGTGAAGCAGTGAATAATAATACTATATGTGTTAGAGTGCCTAGAAAAATGGTAACACAAAATCAAATATCAAAACTTCTCATTCCGATACCCCATTGAAACTTATAAAGTCTTGAGCTAGAGAACTATTGCTACCTTTATGGGTACTACAGGGTTGCCCACATTCGACGGACCCATCTGGCAACCCTGTATCTTTTGGCAGAGACGTCAGATCGCTTAATGACATACCGCGTTGGAAGCGTCAGTCCAAGCAGATTTTTACCATGGAATAGTACACGCCACGCGAGCGCTCCCAAATTGTTGAAATTTACATTCAACAAAAGAAGTCAATTGTGAAAAGAAGAAGAAGAAGAAGAAAAGAAGAAAATTTTGATGCCAATTATTCGTCGAAAGCTAATGAGGTAGTTCTGGTTTCAACAGGACGGCGCTCCACCACACACAGCTCGTACCACAATCGATTTTTTGAAGAAATTGTTTCCTTGTCCTTTGATGTCGAAAAATGGCGATTTTGACTGGCCACCGCGTTCGCCCGATTTAACGCCACCTGACTTCATCTTGTGGGGATATTTAAAATCAAAGGTTAATATTAATAAGCCAAAGACCATAGAAGAGCTCAAGAACAACATCCGTGAGAAAATAACCGCTATTCCAGCCGAAATGTTAGCTAAAACTATAGAAAATGCTGCAAAACGGGCACAATACGCCGTATAGGCTCAAAGCGGCCATTTGAGAGATATCATATTCAAAAAGTAACGTCAACAAATCTACTTGAACCAAATAAAATGATTATTATTGTCAACATCAAAAACATTGTGTTTTTCTTTGATTTAAAAAAAACACACATGGGTCCGTCGAATATGGACAACCCAGTAGTAAAAAAGTCATTAATGTCATGTCAATTTTGCATTCAAACTTAAATTTTCCATGCACAGATACATTAAAAATAAAAACAAAAATAAAAAGAGGGTAGCTAATGATGAAGCTAATAATCAAAAGAGGAAAAGAAAAATATTCCTGCGAACTAGAGCATTAGTCTATTACCATATAACGATTCTTTGTAACAGCTTGACTGACTGACATACTTACATATTTATATGCATAGACATTTTCATAATGGCGAGAGACATCGATTTACCCATACCTGTCTATTCATCCGTATATCCGCCCATCTATCTGTGCAACATAAAACTCGAACAGAAATTGGAATATCTCAACGGCACGAGATTCACGGGGCACTCTTAGTGTAAGCAAGACTCTCACTGAAAATTCAAATGCTCGGACAATCATTCAAATATTTTTTACATGCATAGCTTATTGATATTATTTATTTAGGAATTGTCTTAAAAATAGAAAACAACAAGAAATTAAAGCTAGCAGTATGTTAGACCATTTTGCCGTGTTGAAAGTATTTTTACATCCAATGTGATGGCTGCGCAATATTTCATGGAAGTGCTTCCCCTGCCGATAGCTATACCTACAACTCTACCCATAAACATGCCACTAAAAAGTGCAATTTCACACGAGCAAAAACATTTCTTTACTTCTTTTTATTTACTCTTTACTTAGATTGACATTTTAATGAAATTATTTGCTTGATTTATGGGATATTCCTGACTTTTGTGCAATTAATATTTTCCCGCCAATCTGCAGCTTAGGAGGCTGTGAGTTTGAGCAGAAAAACTACCTGTGCACACATATCAATACTTTTTAAATGACAAGAAATCCTTTTGGGATTTGTGTATGAAAATTTGTTACTCGCTTAAAATTATCAGACCGTTGTCGTTATTAATTGCGGCTGATTAAAATGAATGGCGAAGTGGAAAATGTCAAAAGGGTTTCCTAAATGATGACGGTGCAAATGATCGGCCAATAAATTATCGTGGGGAAATTTGCTAATGCAGTGCCAAGGGATACCTCCAATTTATTTGCAATTTAATTATTTAGGTAATTCAAAACGGTTATGTGAACGCAATTTTTTTTTGTTTTTTTTTTCTGCAACAATAGCACACGCAACGCGGCATTGTGTAAGCGTGGCAGAATTACATTGATATGGTCTTTATAGCAGCGAAAATCGAATTTCGTGTGGGCTGCGCAGGTGTGAAATTTATTTCAAATATTATATATCAAAGAATGCTTTCAAATGAAATATAATCTAATTTTTTAAGTATGTTTCAGGTTACTGTAATATATTTTTTTCATACATATAGGGAAATGTGCGCGGAGTGAAACTTATATTGGCAACTAAAGGGTTTTCCAATAACAGATGTTGGGTGTTAAACAGGAGAGATGATTAACGATTTTTGTGGCCAGAATTGGAGGGTATTGATATGGACAACGTTTATTTTCAACAAGACGGCCCTACGTGCAACACAAGCAACGAAACTATTAATCTTTCACGGAAAAAGTTTCCGGACCGTGTTATCTCTCGAAGAGGTGATCACAATTGGTCACCGAGATCTTGTGACTTCTTTCTTTAGGGCTACGTAAAAGAGAGGGTCTACGCCAGCAGCCAACAGCCCAGTGTCGATTCGCGACCTCAAAGATGGAATTCGAGAGGCTATCGAGGACATAGGGCAGCCACTTTGCAATTCGGTTATGGAAAATTTCATAAAAAGGATATTGTCCTGTAAGTTTTCAATAAGAGGTGCTGTTTTGATATTCAAAGAAAAATGCTATTTTTTAATAAATATAAATGATGGGATGTTTCTTCATTATAAAGAGGAAGGTATGCCGCTAATCGTGAAAAATAACATCAAGCAAATGACCACCACGACCACGCTTACAGGACAAATCCTTTTCATAAAATTTTCTATAACCGAATTGCAAAGTGGCTGCCCTATGTCCTCGATAGCCTCTCGAATTCCATCTTTGAGGTCGCGAATCGACGCTGGGCTGTTGTCGTAGACCTTCTCTTTCACATGGCCCCAAGGAAAAAAGTCCAAGGTGTTAACTCACAAGATCTCGGTGACCAATTGTGATCACCTCTTCGAGAGATAACACGGTCCGAAAACTTTTTCCGTGAAAGATCAATGGTTTCGTTGATTGTGTGGCACGTAGCGCCGTCTTGTTGACCATAAACGTTGTCCAGATCAATACCATCTAATTCCGGTCATAAAAAATCGTCATTTCTCGATAGCGCAATCCATTTACCAATAACACCTGTTATTGGAAAGCCCTTTATAAGTTGTGAACTTTCTGCAAAATTAAAAAAAAAAAAAAACTATACATTTTCATAAAAATGTCAAAGTTTTTAATCAGACTTTTTAGAAAATTTTTGAGCATTCAGTTTTATAGCTCCATATATTTGTATCGTGCTCAAAACTTTTCTAAAGATTTGGAATTTTGATAATATGGTTTTGAGTAGTGGTTTATCCCTCCGTTGGGCACCCGCGAAAGTCTCTTTTGAGTTTGGACGTAAAATTTAATATATTTCTATTATAGCTAACAACTTGAACTTTCAGATACCATCGTAAAATTTAATTTTCTATCGATTTGCGCATAAAAACTTTTCAAAAATATCCTCGAACAGGAGGTAAAAGGCCAGAGCGCCGGATGCCTAACCGATGACTTTAAAAAAGCTGTCCAACGGAGAGTTAAATTTTGACAAAGTTTGAAACTTGGATTTATATAGTTTTTTTAAGAGAATGAACTATTTCTACAGATTTCGCCAGATACGTACTAGCTCTGTCTAGAAAGGACAGCAGAACTATCGTAGGTAGACCACAATTTGTTAGCGGTACACGCGTACTCGTCTTATTTACGAGGAAATACAAAATACCTAGCGGGTTTCTCCCCTCAATAGCGGGCGCTGCATTGGTGCTCTCTGACAAGGTGAAGTACCTGGGACTTAGCCTAGACAGAGGTCTTAATGGAAGCCAAATATTGAGGAGAGAATTAGGAAGGTAACAGTCGCCTTGTATGGTTGCAGGGGTGTTATCGGCAAAAGATAGGGCCACCGTCGGCGTCGTCGTAAAATGCACGGCCATCATCGTCTCTAATCCCAATGCTCCTTCTTCCTTCCCTTCTCCTTTCTTCTCTCCCCTGTATGGCGTCACAACGGACGAATTTTCAATGTTTGTCCAAGTGTGCCCTAAGCTAGAGCAGCCATTTAACCTAACCTAACTTCACCTAACCCATACAAGATGGGAATTGCAAGCAATGATAGCTGCAGCTTTTGCCATGAACTAGATGGGAGGGAAACTCTTGAACACCTTATATGTTCTTGTACTGCATTAGCTAGAACCCGAATGAAATGTTTAGGAGCTCTACAATATGAGAGGTTAGAGTGTCTCTCGGGGTTAGAGCTTCAGAACTTACTTAGATTCGCAAAAGACGCAGACGTATTACAAGAAGCCTACTACAAGGAAACGTAAGGGTTAAACTCCTAAGGACCAATAGGTATATGTGATGGATTGCAGCCAGCCAAGTCAACCTAACCTAGCCTAACTATATTTCCATAAAAATTTATTAAAATTTAATTAAAAAAATTAAAAAAATTGAAAAATTAAAGAAGCATCGAAACTTGTTATATTATTTATTTGGTTATTTAATTATTTGATTTGTTTTTTTTTTTGACGAATTGCGCTTCGTCGTAACAAAATTTCAATATTCCTTTATTATTAAAGCATCTTAAAAAGATCGTTCAATCACTTTTATTTCTGGCGCCGTGCTTGCTATTTTTATAGAAATATTCGTATACGAGTTCCAGGTATTAAATTTGTTTTACTTACACTTCAAAGCCACACAAACACACTTTGACTGCAGTGAAAGTCTAAATTTAGCGTCAACAACAAACCTTCTATGCCTAATCAGGCGAAGCTATTAATAAATGAAACACAATAGCAGTAGGGAAGACCTGTAAATAAAGTAGACAGATCAAACGGCAGACAGGTGCCACTTCCAGCAACAGCAACACTCAGACTCACACTCACGCTGGCATAGACACTGCGACCTCATGCAATGGTTTGAAGCGACATGGCGCTATTTGTTGCGCTTTGCTGTATTCTATCTAAGTCACCTTCACCTATACATATGTATGTATGTATGTGTGCACGTAGTGATGAGAATTTCTACAAAAGATGTTATATTTGTGGGTGTATGGTCGGTTGCCTGGCAAACGCTTGGGATCTAATAATAATAAGTACAACGGCACAATGAAGAAGAAAAGGTTAAACGACAGTAAAAAATAAGAATAATTTTTAAAACAAAGGAGCGAAAGAATAAAAGTGAATAATAGAAAAATAAAAACGGAATAATACAACAAAAGAATAAAAAACAAATATATTAAAAACTAATAACATAACAAAAGAGGAAACGATAAAAAAACAAACTTCTGACCCACAGCTGCTGCAGGAGTTGCGTGTCGAACGTAAAAGTGCCCACAAAGAATTGGCGCATCAGCAGCAACAGCAGCAGCAGGTGTGTGCTGGGCTCTGGCGAGTGCTTGTACATACACACATACATGCATATATTTGTTGTTTGTTTGCTTATTGCAAGGTGCTCGCCTATCCCCCCATGCACAAAACGTATATCCTGTAAGCAGTCGCCTGCTCGTGTTTGTATGCGTGAGTAAACGCCTATCCGTTCACAAATCAGACAATTTTCAACGCTGCTCCGTAAATGTTGATTCTGGAGTTTTGAGCGCTAGTGCGCCATGTGTGTGTGTTTGTATGTTTGTATATGCAAATCGACTCAACTCAATGGAAACTCAAAGGCTACCCAGCCTCCACCGGGCGGTTTGTGAATGTGCGAAACACCACATTCGTACATACATACATACGTGTGCTCAAGCATGCGATTGTGTGGGTGTGTGCGTGTTTCGTACTTCGCCGCAGCTTTTTCATTTCCCCTCCATTTATTTAAAGTTGTATTTTGTGCTTATTCAGCACCAAATCAAAGCTCAAATAAAACGGTATCTGCGCAGCTGAGCTTTTCAACGGAAGCTTTTGGTTGTTTAGTTTATCTGGTTGATGTCTGCGGTACTTGAGTGGCAGAGGCGGTTGGGTGACCTGGTATTTTGCATCACAATAATAGAAATTTTGTAATTGGGTAATCTTCATCACAAATTCCTAGAGCTCCAGTGTGGAACGTAGTGTCACATCCAGGAATAAAGTGGAGAGAAGTGGTCGTTCTAATGTAAGAAAGTGTCGCAAATATCGAGAATTTTATTGTTCTTAGTCTGCAGAAAATTTTTTTATAGACTAAATTCACTCAAAATACCTGGATACCAGGACACAAAGGAATTCAAGGGAATGATGAGCTCACTGTGACTGGCATTCGCTTACCGAGACTAGCACGTTAAACATATACCCAACACTCTCCTTTCTGAAAACGGTGCTGAATGAGAAAGTACCTCTGAAAGTACAGTTGATAAAGGATCACTCAACCTCGTACAAACCTACCAAAGTTAAACTACTGACTTGTTATACGAAAACTACAAACTTTATTTTAACACTCTCTAGAAAAAAATGCAAACCATTGCTTGGAGTACTGACTGAACCCTTTGTCTCCCCACATCACGCAGCCAAGAAAGGATTAGTCCAGAGCGATGTGTAAAACACATGCAACGAAGAGAATGCTAGGAGTACTTTAGAACACCTATTTTGCCAGTGCCCTGCTCTTTCTAGGACTCAACAAATATGCTTAGGATCAGAATACTTTCCACCCTTGAAGGATATCCCTGACAAAAGATTGAACGGCTTATTAAGACTTGCAAAAATATGCATGAAGAATCACATAAAATAATAATTCGACTCCAAATACATAACACTGGCGACACAATGGAACTTAGAACTCTAAGTCATTTTTTTTTACAGATCAGCCAGCACTATGAAGTATTGCATTATTATTTGGTATGTTAAGTGTTATATTAAAGACGAAAACTATCTCTTAAAGTTTTCAAATAAAAAGTACATAATGATTAAACAATTCTACTATGACACTTTGCGGTTTTGGTTCTTGTTGCTATGAACACTACTGTACGTGAATACAACACACAAAAGCTTCAGTGATTTCTTCAATATTAGATATTTGGAGCTTGGGCTACTTCTAGAAGTTACCCGCCAATCCATTTCCAGGCGATTGCATGCTTTGGGAATGATTCAGAAACAGGGCACTTGGGTTCCTTATGAGTTAAAACCAACGTCCTTTTTTTGCCTGTGAACAACTGCTCCAGTGGCAAAAAAGGAAGGGTTTTCTTCATCGCTTCGTGACGAGTGATGAAAAATGGATTCAATACAGCAATCCAAAGAAAAGAAAGTCATGGGGACTGTCCGGTCACACTTCTACGTCGTCACCACGGCCGAATATTCACGCTGCGAAGGTTATGCTATGTATTTGGTGAGACCAAGTTGGTGTTATTTTTATTATTATTATATATAAGAAAAGTAGAGGAGATCCACTACTTTACATTTAAATGAAGCACTAGTGTAAACACCTTCGGCTCGGTGTTATTTATTATGAGCTGTTAAAACCAAGCGAAACCATCACTGGGGATCGGTATCGGCTTCAATTGATGCGATTGAGCCGAGCACTGCGCGAAAAGTGGCCGCAATACGCGGAGAGGCATGAAAAAGTGAGTCTACAGCATGACATCGCTCGGCCTCAGGTTACCAAACCCGTTAAAACCTACCTGGAAACACTTAAATGGGAAATTCTACCCCACCGGCCATATTCTCCAGATATTGTGCCGTCCGATTATCACCTGTTCCGATCGATGGCACATGGTCTAGCTGAGCAGCAGTTCCATTCAAATGAAGACATCAAAAAATGGCTTGATCCGTGGATAGCCTGAAAAGATGAACAGTTTAACCGCGATGGTATACGAGATCTACCACAAAGATTGGAAAAAGTAGTAGCCAGCGATGGGCAATACTTTCAATGATTCACTTGTAACCATTTTTTCAGAATAAAGTTGTATTTTCATCAAAAAAACATCGAGAACTTAGTTGCGCTCCTAATATTTTTTTACTTTTTTAAATTAATTGTACTGAAAATAGTATTAATTCTTCAAAGCTATCGGCTTTGGTTTTGAATATCTAGTTTAGCAAATACAAAAAAAAATGATTTTCAGTGATGCAAATCATTATTTTGCAGTGCCGAGCGCCTTCGAAAAATACTTATTGAGCCTGATTTATAACTGAGAGATGTATTTATATCCAATATAGAGCATTCTAGCTTAAAGCTATGAAAATATGCTAATCCAAAAAATATCGTTATGCGGGGCGTGGACGTACATGGTGACGCAAAGCTAATCATCCAATTCTGAGTTTTTAAATAAAAAAAAATTATTTTGACTCTTACGCGCTCCATGGATTGCCTGTTAGTATACTGCAGCTGTCCAATTCACAAGTATGAAATATGATTGACGCCATTTGCAAAAATTATAAATCTTCCGATAGAGTGATTAATTTTGCGCCACCTATGTACATATGAAGATGCTTTTAATTGTGATTGCCATCAAACCACTTCCTGTATTTCCGCCAAGCCAGTTTGAAATTCACTGAAACGGCCTTGCAGCCGAAATGATTTTCTTACTTCCAGTTTTCATGTAAAACTAAAGTCTAAATCGGGCTAAAGGCACACAAATTAGGCTGAAAGCGACAGTACACTTCAGAATTTAGAACTGATTAAGTTTACCTGTTTTTAAGTAGAAATCTATGTTACCTCTAAGTTGACTGTCAAGTTGAGAAATTAGGCCCTAAGCGAAGTCTGGAGCTATAGAATGGAGAATAGTTTTTGGAACTACCCTGGAATGGAAATGATTGTCCAAATCTCAGAGCAACAATGGCACTGGATCGGGAGTGTACTCGGAACAACTATCCTTAAATGGCTCCTTTACACAGCCAGACCGGTGTAGCGTCTTCCAAACTGAGATTTGCGCTATAGACAAAGCAGCAAAAACGAAAAGACTAATGGGCATACCTCCAGCAAACATTACCACATTAGTCCGCACCACACTTTGTTGAGTCCCCGTCCATTCTATTCTGGGGTGGAGAGGAATGAAAGAGCGGATGAGTGATTAAGAAAAAGCTCTGAGCTTGAACTTCAGCGAGCGATAGAGGACATATGGAAGCATTTCTCTAAACAAACTGTACACAGCGATTGACCTGAGTGTAACCGCGGAAACCAATAGAATGTGGTCTTTGGCTACTAACCGCCGGACCTCCTAAGGGCTCTGGCCAAAACTGAATCGTAAAAGAACAAAATGCGTACTTGGTTTCAACAGATCAACCACAAGCGTCCTAACAGGTGTGCTAATGGGTCACCACACTATTGGCACCCCAGTCAGTAGAATGGGTGTACCTCACAATGACTTCTGCAAGAGTTGTAGAGATAACGAAACAATTTAGTCGGTCCAACAGCTCTTCTGGGCATGTCCTGCACCTCAAAGAAGCCGTGCCAAAAATTCTTAGCGATTATTTCTTTGAAGACCTGGGCAATTTGCAAAATGTCTCGCTGGAGGGATTATTTACCTTCTCAAAGAGATCTAAGTGGTTTCAACCACTTAGTTAGGGGATGGAAATCAAATGCACGCATCATAATGGGCCTTAGGGCCACCGAGAGTCTTGTCTTCGACATGCAACCTGGCTAACCTAACCCAACCACACATAAATTGTTGTCGTTCAGTTTGCGATGATCGACTTGTTAACCAAAACAAGTGGTTTTGTCTTATCGCTTTGCGTTATGAAATGACAACCCATTTACCCAAATCGTTAAAGTTGTCGTTAAGCAATGAATATCGTAACGAATATCGTTAAAATGTGTTAGTGAATCGGACTACTGGTTTGAATGCTCTTAGGAATCAATGCAGCATCAAACCTAACTGCAGCACGTGCTTGCAACCTACGCGAAGCCCAACTTGCAACATGCAACATGCAACATGAAATCCACAACCTGCAACATGTTGTGTTTCTATGCAAAAGAAGTGCAAAGGAAACAAAAATTTTCAAATTCAATTCATTAGAAACAAAAGACTTCCATTTGTCTTTTCAACACAACGTCACCATTAGGTCGTCACTCTGTGTACAACAAACAACGTAGGAACAACATAGAACAACGGCAACAGAATTCTACGCGCCGCCAAAGTAATTGGTGATAGGACCAATAAGTAATTGTGTGGGTGTTATTGGCGGTGCTGTCGCATAGACTCGGTGCGATTTCCATGCGAATTTGCTGTTCAGTTGTGGCGTTGACATCGGGACGTATAGAAGTGACGAATTTGGCGAGCAACGCGGCATTTCGTAAAAGTTTTATTAATATTTCTGTTTTCCGGCGCGCGTGTGGCTCTTATTTTTGTTTATATTACGGCGCGATTGTGCTGGATATGTTTTAAAATATTTATTTTAATAAAAACGTTACATAGAGATATAGTGTTTGTCTGTCTGTGTGTGTGAATTTATGGAAAAAATAATAATGATTCCAAATTGTGGACTAATTTTGAAAATTTAGATTTATTTCGCTTACCATATTGGTGAGCTGGAAATGAAATATGGCGCCTGAGCAAAATGAGATGTTAAGCCGCAGGCAGTGTAAAAATTCGCTAATAAATTAAAAAAAATCACAAAAAAAAAAGTGATAAAAAATTAGAAGATTACGGGGAAACTCGAAATACGAAATTTGGAAAGAATTGAGCGGTAAGAGGCAAAAAAGTAAAGTTTATAGTGAGTAGTGATAGCGGGCTTCAAGAAATTGTATGTAGATCGGGTAGATAGTGCAACTTAAGGTACTAGTCTGGTAACTTATACGTTTTTTGAGGCTATGTTTGGGCCATTTTTTGGAAGGGAAAATAAAAATCAATCGGTTTGATTTTCTGATATGTTATTAAAGGTATCAGAAGGTGTACAAACAATTTTTTTTTTTTTTAATGTTTTGATACCTTTTGTACACTGCAGCAAGCGGCAAAAAAAAGAGGTACAGTGGCTGGCCGGCGTGATTTCGTTACTTTTGGTCATCTGAAACAGAAAAAACAAATTGCTTATGAATCAGTGTGCTTGTCGTTCTGGCGGGTAGTAAGATCAAATTATTTTGACAAAAAATAACAAAATGACGGACTTCGTAAGAAAATTGCCTTTTTTTAAAGTTCAAATCGGACTAAAAAATGGAAAGTTAGGGACGAAATAAATTAAATCTACTACCCGCCAGAACTATTGATGTGTAGAAAAACATATCTAAATTTCAGCTCAATCCGTTAGATAGAAAATTTGTTTTCACGACGGCCATCCGGAAAAACGGAACAAAAACTCGAGAAAAACGGCTTTCAAGTTTTTAGTTCACTATTAGTAACTTAGTAACTGAAGTAAAAACAAAATTTCTTCTAATGAAATACTGTTAGTAGATAGCGCGATATAAATTCTGCCAAAAAAATTTCGGGAATTGTTAGTTTAAAAAGCGCGTGTTACAATTTTTTTTCCTGGAATGTTGGAACGACTGTCCTCTATAGTGTCGCAGAGTTTGAGCGGGATCTGTCAATTAGCTTGTTTTTGGCATTTAATTTAATCAGTCAAGCGCAGGTGTGTTCTGCGATTTTCACTATGGATAAAAATATCGAACAGAGAATTTGTCTTAAATTTTGTGTATTTGAACGGGATTTCGTATGCCGAATCGTTGAAAATGTTGCAGAATGCCTAGGAGAGTACGCTTTATCACACGGGTCTATGACTGCTATAAGGATTCTGCAGAAGGCCGAGAAGTCGTGGAAGATTTGCGCCGATCTGGTCGCCCATCAACGTCTTCAACGGATGAAAGCCAAGAAATGGTGCTGGAAAACCATCATTTCGGTTTGAGGGAGATAACTCGTGACCTTAGAGTGTTGTTTCTGTTGTAGATGTAATAAAAGCTTCGTCAGTGTAGAGCATATCACCGGTCATCTTCGTCAGGAGAGGGGTGTTAGATAAGTGGGTTTTAAAGGGCATGTGAAAAGATGGTTAGCGTCGTGCGGGCTGCCTTCACATGCCGGACATATGTTTGGTATGTCGGGGACAATTCTGGATAAGTAGGAGTTTAATCTGCTACAGTATCCAGAATAATTGTGCCAGTGTTACGCGGGCCTTACGGGGAAGCTGGAGCTCTTCCTCTGCAATGAGTGGGGGCTGGACTCCATTATGGCATCCACTGGACGGGAGCTTATGAAGGTGGTAACAGCCTCTCGGTGAATATCGTTTACTGTCTGTCTAAACACTGTCTGTCTGTCTCCAGTAAGTGTCTGTTTGTTTTGTTCTGGATCTCGTCGGCGTACTGTAATGGGTGTCTCCTGTCGTGCTTGGGAGACGGCTCTAGCTCAAGCAGGTGTCTGCAAGGGGGAAACCTACGGAGGACCCTAACAGAAACTGCTTGCTGAGCGTGTCTCGCAAATTAATTCGCAACATTTTACACCATCAAATCGCCATGAGACGCGTGTCTGCTCGACTCGTTCCAAGAGAGTTGAATTTATTTCAAAAAATTCATCGGAAGAAGGTGGCTGACGATATGCTGGAGCAAGTGAATTCGGACCCAACGTATATCCAGCGCATCACAGCAAATGATGAGACGTGGATATATGAGTTTGATATAGAAACCAGTCAACAGGCGGCTGAATGGCGCCATTCACATGAGTCGAAACCCAAAAAACCGTGGAAGTCATGCTAATCGTTTTCTTTGATTATCTTGGTGTTGTGCACTCAGAATTTTCGCTCTGAATGGTTTTACGGTATATAAAGAATATTATTTGAAAGTTATGCGATGTTCGGGAGAGAATGTGCATAGGAAACGGCCTAATTTGTGGAAAGAAAACTCATGGATCTTACACCATAGCAATGAACCGTCTCACAAGGCTCATTTTGTGAACACCTTTTTGGCCAAAAATTCGACAAATATCAGTGAATAACCACCGTATTCACCGGACTTAGCCCCCTGCGACTTAAATTGACACTCCGCGGACGCCGCTTTAAGTCGATAGAGGCCATTAAGGGGGGAAACCGGTTTAGATCGATCAAAAAATCGATTTTTTTTATTGCATAAATCGTCAGTATAACTACCTCCCTTCAGAATTAAAACTGGAGTAAGACAAGGGGATACGCTCTCATCAACAATCTTCAACCTTGTGCTATGCTGTGCCACCGATGAAATAAGTGGCGCAAAAGGGACTGTACATATTTTAAACAGAACTAACCAATTATTCGCATACGCAGATGACATAGCAATTGTCAGCAAAAATATCCCCGCCCTAACCAAACCCTTCGCTGATATTGAAATTGCTTCTAGTAAAATTGGTCTTAAAATCAACGAAGATAAAGTGAAATATATGATGATGTCCAGACAAAATAAACCAACATCAGGTAAACTGAAAATTATCGATTTTTCCTTTGAAATTGTTGGATCCTTTACCTATTTAGGCTTCAAACTGAGTAGAGACAATTCAATAAGCCTCACCATCGGTGAGAGAATTCCAGCAGCGAACAGATTGTATGCGTCGGTAACGAAACTTTTCAAATCAAAACTACTAAACAGACAATGCAAATTGACTCTGTATAAAACCATCATTAGACCAGTATTATGCTATGCAGCTGAATCGTGGACGCTAATTGAAGCAGATAAAACAAAACTGCAAGCCTTTGAACGAAAAGTACTCAGAAGAATTTTCGGAGCAATCAAAGATCACGGCGATTGGCGGACAAGATGGAACGACGAGCTAGATCAACTGATAAAGTGCGAAAATGTTATACGTTTCATTAAAGCGCAACAGTTAAGATGGCTGGGTCACATTACAAGAATGGACGGTACGAGGGCGCAGAAGAAGAGCGTTCAACACTAGAGCAAGAGGAAGGCCGAGAACAAGATGGACCGACGAACTAGAGGATGACATCAAGAAACTTAGGATAATGAACGGGAAAAAAGTCGCAAGCGTTCGAGACGTATGGAGGTCCCACGTGCAGCTGGCCAAAGCTCACAAAGAGATGTAGAGCCAAAATATGATGATGATGAGCATTTAAGTAACTGCCCTTCGGTTCCGCACCGTAGTGCGCGTTAGTTAGAACGACGTTTTTCTCGAAACTACTTTTTTTCAACTGATGGGCATTCTAGCTTAAAAGGTTATCAACCAATCGTTCTAAAATTTTTCGAGATCTCTTCAAACGCGTTTGAAAGGTGCTTTGATGACTAGACTAATCGTTGGTATATGTGTATTGCTTCGAACAGTACCATTCCCGGTACTTTTTTGACAGAATGTATTTTGCCACAGAGTAAGAAGAGGGGGCGTTACTTTCAATATAATTAGCTAAATATTAGTATTGTAATATAAATGAATTAAAACGTTCTTAAATCAATTGATCCGCTTTGTCTGTTTGGTTTTTTGTTAACCTTTTATTTGCTTTAGAGAGACCTCAAATGTTACTCATACACCCTACCCTCAGTTAATTTTTTTATTGCTTTCATCTGACAAAAGCAATAAAATATTGTATTTAAAACAAAAATGAAATAAAAACTCTGCGTTGTTCTTAATCAACGACCCCTTAAATAATTCTTCTTAGTCAACAGAGATTGGCTGCAATAATTTAAAGGAAATCGTCACACCGCAACCGGATGCAAGACCCAATTAAGGCGCTTCCAATCAGCAATGCATTGTAACTTTGCACATGCGGAAAAAAGAATAAATTAATTGATGTTAGAATATATGCATATGTATAAATATTTCTGTGTAAGCATGAATATGTGATATATGAAAACATAGCCGCAGCAACAGCAATTTACAACTGAAGCCAGTTGTTGTAAATTATAAGGCACAGATCACACGAAAATGCGTATCGACATGAAACTCCGTATGTTCGCCACTTGCCTAGCACCGCCTTATTATATAAGTGTGTTAAAATATCGCCCCGGTATCCCTGTCATGTGCTAATAATTTAGTAAAAATAATAATTTAGTGAAAAAAAAAATTTATTCAAAATTAAAAAAAAATTGTATTTATTTATAAAATAAAATTATGCTCGAGTTTTACACAAGTCAGCAAATGCTTTTAAGTATCTAAGAGTATTGAAAAAGAAAATTTATTAGCTTAAAAAATAAAAAAAAATAAAAAAATGGTTGAATTTGACTCTTCCGACGAAGCAAACACGGAGCTTTTGGAGAAGCTGAAGCATTTGGATGTACGCGATGAGGAGGAGAAAAAGAGTAGAGGCCACTGTTGGAAGTCAATGAAATGGAAATCGGCGCTAAATCACATTGGCCTCTTGATATCGCTGTCGATCTATTGCGGCGTGGGTGGATTGGTGAGTGGAAAAAATATTGAATGTGTAAAATTATTTAAGTACTTTTTAAATTGCCAAGCGAAGTAGTTGTGTGGAAAAGGGACGGGTTGCTTCACAAAGTAAATATTTTTATAAATAGTCGAAAATAACATTTGGGTGAATTAAAAAGTTGTGTCAGGATCAAAAACAACAAAAAATGTTTGGTACGTTTTTGAAGATGAAACTTCAAGTTTTCATTTGCGTATAATTAAGAAAAAAAAAGATAGAAAGAAAAATTTAAGAAAAAAAGAAAAAAATGTAGAAATTAAAAAGGAACTTATTTTAATTATAAAATAGTTTTACAGAAATTATTTTTATTTCTTTTTTTTTAATTGAAATAATTGAAAATTAGTTAAAATAAAATAGTTCTATAAAGAAGTAAATAAAAAATAATACTTAAAAAATTAAATGAATTTAAAAAAATTTTACTAAATTAATTATTTCTTATTTCTTTTAATTCTTACCAAATAAATTCTGTGAAGTTTTTTAATCTTTAAAAATTTAATGAAAATTAAAAAGAAAACAAACTTCGGTTCGATCTCTAAGCTAAAGCTCAAGTTTTCATTTGCGCATAATTGAAGAAATCAAAAACATAGGAACTAAAAAAAAATTATTTTAATTACAAAATAGCTCACCAAAATTATTTTCTATTCTTTTTTAATTAACATAATAACAATTTAATTTAAACAAAATAATTAAAAATGATTTAAAAAACCAATAAAAAAATATTAATAATTAAAATACAAATAAAAATTATTTGAAATAATTAAAAAGTAAATAAAAAACAATAACTAAAAAATTCATATAACTAAAATATAAAAATATATATTTTATCAAATAAATTATTTGCTTAGCACTTTTTAATGTTTACCAAATAAATTTATTTACTTTTTTAATCTTTAACAAACAAATTATTTCACTCTTTCAAATTTTTTTTTAATTTTTTTAATTTTTACCGTAAAAGTAGCTTACATTTTTTTAATTTTACAACACGAATTGTTTAATTTTTTTTGTCCTAATCAAATAAACTATTTCACTTTTTTTATCTTTATCAAATTATTATTTTTAATTTTGAACCGAAAAATTAATTTTAGTTTTTATCAAATAAATTATTTAAATTTTTTTTTTTTTTGCCCATATTCGACGGACCCATGTGTATCACATGAATGTAAACGTCTAATCCTTTTTAAACCATTCCGTGGACTGGGCGAACCTGAATAGCTGCCACGAAATTGAAATTGAAATTTGAAAACACTCACAGAGAATGTGCTCAGTGTTATCCGGCTCATCAAAGCAAGACAGGCACATTGGGTCTTCAAGAAATCCAATGGTGGTCATATGTTGACCCCATGGGCTGTGCCCTGTAATAATACCGACCATCAACCGAGCGTTTTCTGTTCGGACCATCGCTCTTTATGTAGATTGACTACATAATCGCTGATTCAATTCATGATTCCTGCGGAACTGATTCCGATTATTGGCTCTGACTCTTTTGGGGGAACCTCTAATCCACGGTTGGCCATCATTTCGTTTCCTTCAACACCGGAGTGCCCTGAAACCCATATAAGTACAAGCCTGTTTTGTCTTGCGACAGAATTAAGGTTCTTCTTACATTCTTGAACAATCTTTGAGGTTTGCTTCGCGTTCTCTAGGGCCTTCAGTGCAGCCTGACAGTCACTGAAAACTCCGATCTGTTTCCCGCTCCATCTCCTCTCGATCATCCATTCGGCTACTTTCAGGATGGCAAAAACTTCAGTTTGGAAAATAATTGCCATTTATCGTTTAAGTACCATCCGGCTCCAGACCCTATTTCATTCTTGGACCCATCGAACCTCCCTGCATGCATTCTGGATTGCTCCATTGCTCACGCTATGGAAATCTGACATCAAATTTCCTTCCAAATGAAACTAGTAGTTGCCACTCTTTTAACTCTACCACTGCGATTATTTTCCTTTCCGTACAAAGGAAGAAAACGGGTTAATTAGGGGGAAAAATATTAAAGAAAAACATGGAAGTGGATTTTATAATGGACTACGAGCTTGTTGGAGCATATGTTGGTTCGAAATATAAGGTAGTACAAAATTGATCAAGCTATCTTAAAATTTATAATTTTTGCAAATGGCGTCGTACGTCAATCATACCGGACAGCTGCAGTACAACATAAAGATTTTAATCACTCAAAATCATATTCTTGTTTTTACTTTTATTAAAAAAGTTACTTAAAAACTAAATTGGATGATTAATTTTGCGCCACAAACTCTCACTGTGAGATATACATAAAGTGCCTGTGATATCGTGTGTGTTCGCTCGAGTTTAAAAAGGAGTTAACTTTGAGTACCCCTAGCAAATGTTCAGACGCAAACTTTAAAAGCATTGCATGCCAGATATCACTCCTTGGCTTCCTTTTCCTTTAATTCCGTTGTTAGAAACAACTGGACTTTTTTGCACAGGGAAGGAGCCAGACAAGAGGAAGAAAAGGGAGGAAGGATACCTACAAAATTCGAGAGCTACGGGTTTGTGAGCCTTAGAAGTTCCCTCGACCGCCCACGGAGTGATGAGTGCTTTTCAAATAAATTTACAAAACAAAGTAACCTTTCCCAGAATCAACAAATATAAATGAGTACCACTTAGCAGAACCTGCCCCTCTCAATTAATATTTACACTTAAAAGTATTGTAATTTTCTCTGCGTGTCTGTATGTATGGGTGCGTATGCTCGAGTATGTGTTGAAGAATATACACACAAACATAAATGAATTAATGAAAATGTATACACTTTTATTTACAAGGTACATTTCCAAAGTCTTTCCATGGCTGTTGCTAAAATTTCTTGATCCCACGCACAACATTTTAATATTAGCAGCACTTAAATGTTTTATGGCCACTTGAAAATAAAAACAAACAGCGCTATAAAAACAACGAGAACAAACATCAAGAGATGTGAATATAAAAATTATTTAAATTTAGTGTTGATTGAAATATTTTGGCTGCGCTCGTGTACTTGGTTAACCCGTAAATGGGCCACTGCAGAAAATCACACAATAAGACGCTTGGGATCTGTGGTGGCACCAAATATATCGAACGAAGTCAATCATTGGTTTCGAATAAATAAAAGCGTTACTATTTAATGCATTAAAAAAATTCATTTCAGTTGACTTCGCGTCATGGAAAAGTTAGATTTCAAATAAAATAGGGCAAAAAAAACAGCAACAAAATAAAGCCTATACAATTCGGATCATTTGTGCCTACGACGAGTGCAAACTAAATTAAAGTTATTAGGCCAATTTTTCCGAAAATTAATCAAAATCACATGGTCTAGCACTCGAAGTGTAACCAATTTAAAAGGCCATCAATTTAGTTTGGAAAATTACTTCTATTCGATGTGAAAATAATAAAAAATTAAGAATCAGCTATTACAGCTATTACATTTTAAACAGTTGGTTTAAACAGCTGACGCACGTTTCGTGTTTTGTTTCACTATCAAACATCTTCAGTTTGGTCTATAATTTAACCATGAATCGTCTTACAAACGAACAACGCTTGCAAATCATTGAATTTTATTATAAAAATGGGTGTTCTCTTAAGAAAGTTTAAAGGCGAAAAATTGTGTTCAGCGACGAAGCTCATTTTTGGATCAATGGGTTGGTAAATAAGCAGAATTGTCGATTTTGGAGTGAAGATCAGCCAGAAGAATTGCAAGAGTAATGTAATGTATCCAATCCATCCAGAAAAGGTCACAGTTTGGTGCGGTTTAAGAGGGGAGCCTGGTTTATGAGGTCTAAAAATTGCATCTCTTTGCGATTTTTTTTTAAGGAAAAAATTAATTTAGCACTGCAAAGTTTTTTCTGTCTTTTAATGAGCATTTAAAAAGTATACAAAATTTTTGTACTGGTTAAAATAAGTTGAAAAAATGTTTAACATAGAAATTAGTAGAGCGCTGCAACGCTGGAGTTTCCAACTGGCGGACAAGATACAGCTCGTAATTATTATCTAAAGCAAAAAATTCAAATGGATTTCTAATTATCATGATTTTTTATTCTAGATGAACTAAGAAAACTGAGAGAAATTCCAAAATTTCAACTTTTTGGAGGTTTTAAGGAAAAAATGCCTTTCTATAAAAAAAAATTCACTTCAACTTGGTATAAAAATCTTGAACATTTTTTTTTTATCTATTTTGTTAGTTCAAATAGAAGAGAATTTAATACTGAAGGGAACAAGCTATGATTCATTTCAAAAGGTTCATTAGTTTTTTTTCATTCATGTACGCCAATTCAAAGGAATCATAAAAATGAAAAGTCGAGAAAAGAAGATAAAGTTTGTACTATACGAGTAGCTGTCCGGTCACAGCGTAACTACCTAACGCTCGCCTACCTTTGGCTTTGTATCTACGGAAATATTGAGAATTAGGCTCTGTAACTTTGTGTGAATACTCAGAAATATATTAGGAATCGCTTAAAACGAAAAAAAAAAATTGATTTTTTTGACCTTATAAACCAGGCTCCCCCTTTAAAGGCTGGAGGTATCATTGGACCGTACTTCTTCGACGATGCTGCGAATCGTAACGTAACTGTGAATGGTGAGCGCTACCATGAAATGATATCCAACTTTTTTTCCCAAAATGCAAGAGCTTGCCTTGCATGACATGTGGTTTCAGCAAGACGGTGGCACATGCCACACAGCACGCATAACAATGGACTTGTTGAGAGGCGAGTTCGGTGAACATTTTATTTGACGTTCGGGACCTGTCAATTGGCCACCCAAATCGTGCGCTATAACGCCTTTAGATTATTTTTTGTGGGGCTATGTTAAAGCTAATGGCTATTCAGACAAGCCTGCTTCAATTAACGCATTGGGAGACAACATTAAAGCATTTATATGTGAGATACCGGCCGAAACATTGGAAAGAGTATGCCAAAATTGGACTAAGCGGATGGACCATTTGAAGCGCAGTCGCGGTCAACATTTGCATGAAATAATCTTCAAACATTAAATTATATGGACTGTACTATCGATTTAAATAAAAAATTCATGCATTTTTCTGAATTTTACGTGTGTTTTTTAAAAAACCTTCCTATAGCTCTTAAAAAATCCCCCTTTACTTTTGCTCGATATAACCACCTTTTGCGTTGACTATGGCCTTGAGACGGTCCAGAAACGAATCGCAAGCTGCCCGAATATGACTTGCAGGTATTTTGGCCCAATCGCGGACAATGGCTTTTTTGGAAGCCCGTGATCTCCACAACTTTTGGTTCGAAGGGACACACTACTGGCGCCACTTGCCATACAGCCCATGAAATATTGGACCTACTGCGTCGTCGTTTCGGTGAGCAATTTAGCTCTCGTTCTCGTCTCGGACCAGTGGATTTGCCACCAAGATCACACCTCTGGACTTTCATTTGAGAGGGTGTGTAAAGTCTAAACATATATATATATATATATTAGGGCAGGTCGATTTAAAAATCGCTCATTGCTCTGTGAAAATCGTATTCTAGGGATCAAAATAAGAAACTTTGCCGAAGGAACCAGTCCTTTAAAACGAATTCTGATTTCCCCCAATTTGGGTCGAACGAAAAATCCCACTTTGACCCATTTAGAGTGCTCCAGTCGAGTCCAAATGTATGACCGATCCCCACTAACTTTGGACGGCCGATCCACCCATGCCAGTGGCACACCCCCTGGAACTCTCCTGGGGGTTTCCCCATACAATCATTTCAAAATATCACCATTTTTGGCCTTTACATGGGAAATGAAACTAAAAAGTTCGACCCAAATTGGGGGACATAAGAATTCATTTTAGAGGTATGATTCCTTCGGCAAAGTTTCTTATGTTGATCCCCAGAATATGATTTTCACAGAGCAATGGGCGATTTTTTTGCCTCCCCACAAATCGACCCGGCCTAATATATATATAGGTATATAATTGGCGCGTACACCCGTTTTGGGTGCTTGGCCGAGCCCCTCCTCCTATTTGTGGTGTGCGTCTTGATGTTGTTACACAAATGGAGAAACATACAGTTTCAAGCCGATTCCGAACGGCAGATATTTTTATGAGGAGCTTTTTCAAAGCAGAAATACACTCGGAGGTTTGCCATTACCTGCCGAGGGGCGAACGCTATTAGAAAAATGTTTTTCTTAATTTTGGTGTTTCACCGAGGTTCGAACCTACGTTCTCTCTGTGAATTCCGAATGGTAGTCACGCACCAACCCATTCGGCTACGGTGGCCGCCCTAGTCTAAACACTTTGTGGAAAAACAAGGTTCGATTGAGGCATTAGAAGCCAACATTCAACCAACTAAAGTTATTCATGCGATACCGACCGAAGTCCTCCAGCAAGTCGCGAGTCATTCAGAGTTGGTGTTTACAGACTGCTGAACTACGTCGCAGTTACGGCCAACATTTGAAAGAGAATATTTAAAAGAAATAAATTTTATGAATGGTTCTATACAAAAGCAATAAAGATTGGCCAATCAATTTGAATTTTCGTGGTTTTATTTCAGTGTAAAATCCGAAAATTGATCACCCTTTACAGCTACTACCACTTCAGTCATTTTGAATTCATCTACTATTAAGGTTTTTTTAGATGTGGCGATTGCATTCGCCAGTATCCAGTCTCTTCCCACCCGATTAATTTTAAAATTGTTCTGAGCAAGGACAGATTTGGAGCTGTCATTCAATTTGAGCTAAGCATTTTTTTCCAGAGATATATTATTTTAAAGCAGTAACCGTAAGTGGCTATGGAAATAGTAAATCTATTGATTTTTTCGCTTTTTAATGACCCTCAATTAAACCCTGAACTCCCATGAAACGAATTCTGCCAAAATTACTTTTAAAAACTTTTTAAGTCCACACACTCACACACACACATCCATATATATGTACCTCTGCATATTACATTGTTTGAAAAATGCGCACACATGCCCACTTGTTTGCTAACCTATTTCCATATGGCAATGCCAGAATTTATGGCAAACAATGCAAAATTTAGAATTATCACACGCTGAACTATTCGGCGCTTGCATGTCAAAGCGTTGTTAAGCGGTGAATTGAGCGACAAGTCGCCAGCGAGGCAAAATGCACACAAGGCGAGCACAACACCAAAAAAGTTATTATGCAAAATTTTGTATGTACATATTTAAGTGGCCATGTCGCGACGTTGGGCAAATCCAAGAAATCAATAAGGAACTCGCGTTGCCGCTCAAAAGCTCAGGGGTCACAGTAAAAGCAAAACTAAACAAAAAAAAAACAACAAAGCTAACAACAAAGCCACGTGCAGCACGCAATCCATGCCGCAACTAAATACACGCACACACGCGCATACATTTACATAATTGAAAGGAAACATGTGAAACAAATCCTTTTGCAATTTGCTTATTTGCGGCAAGTGGAAAATGTGGCTCCTAAATTGGTGGAATGAGGGTGCACAAAGAGTCAGAACTAAAAACCTCTTACTCTTACTTGGATAAAGGGTTCGTTTGCTGTTTTTCTTTTCTTTGTTTTTTTGTTTTGTTTTTGTATAATTTACATTAATTTTTCGTGCCCTTAAGGCAATTCGAATTTAAAACTAGAAAAACTGTGGAAGGGATAATTTCATTCAGAATAACTTATGGATATATCGGTTCCATTGATAAGTATGTACGGGATTGTATGTATGTAAGAAGGGCGAGTCAAGTAACGACTGTCACGCAGCCCGAAACAAAATATTGACTTGTTAAAGTGTAATTGAAAAACAAAATGTTGCCTTGAGTCTTTGGTTAGATTAGGTTGGAGCGGTTGTTCTGTGGGACACTCTCAGACTCATAGCCCATTGTCATGCCGCGTGTTGAGCTTGTGTGTGCTTTTCAAAAATTTCTTTAGAACTGAGATCTTCCAACTCATTAAAAAATTGTTTACTTAGAATAATAAACCTGCGCTTGGATAGAGCAGGACAGCGGCACAGTAGGTGCGAGATTGTCTCTTCCTCGACCTTATCTAACAAACTTCTACAGAAGTCGTCTGTTTGCACACCCATCCTTTGGGCGTGTCTACCAATTAGGCAGTGCCCCGTTATGACTGAAATCTGTGTTTATTTTGGCTTAGCAGAAATTCTGTGCGTTTAGCATTGAGAGTCGGCCACAGTTGACGGGCGATTTTGCAGTTGGCTTCATTACGCCATCTTTTGGTTGCTTTTCTTACGATTTCTTCAAGCATGAGTAGCTTACATGTTTGAGAGGGGACCCCTATGTCATTACATATGTACTCATCAGTCAATTTGGGGCCGAGTCTCGCTAGTTCATCGACTCTGCAGTTCTCCTCAATGTTGCCATGTCCAGGAACCCATGTTACCTTTAGGTGAAATGACTCAGTCATCGCGTTAAGAGATGTATGGAATTTCATGGCTACCCTGGAGGTTGTTCACTGTTTTGGGAGGAATTTTATCGCCGCTTGGCCAGCAGTGAAAATGTAGATATCATCAGGTATCGCATCACACTATACCAGTGTTACGGCTTTCATATTCAGTTCAGCCTGAAAGACACTAGAGTATTGGGGAGCCGAAAACTGAAGGAGATCCGCAGCTGCTCGGAGTATACACCTCCCCCACCCTGCCCTCGAGCTTTTGAGCCATTTGTGTATACATGGATGAACTCGCCCTGTCTTATATCGTCCCGTTCCCAATTTGCTTTGAGTCTTGTTTCGAAAGAATATCTGGAGAGCTCCAGCGAATGAATGGAAATTTTGTAATAAAACATAAAATAAAATTATTCACAAAAATATGCTAAAAAACTCGGCAAAATTTTAAGCTTCTGCTCCTTTTATGCCTGCGACATAATTTGTTTCGCACTGCCGTTTTCTAAAGCCCATAGCGACAAATAGAATAAGAAATGTAATGGAAATGGGAAAATGATATGAAATCTGTCTCTCTCTCTCTCTCTCTTTTGCCATGCCTCTATTTGTGATGGGCTCTCTTTGTCCTCATGCGTCAGGTTCCTCTGTTTTGCGTCGTCACTTCATCAAGTTTCTGTTTTCTTATGCCCCTTTCCATGGTATTTAGCCAGGCCGATTGTGGTCTTCCTCTAAGTCTTATTGGCTCAGTTATGTTCATGGCGAATTAGACGATGTGGTCTTCGCCTCTACGCATTCCGTGTCCGTACCATCTTAGCCTGCCTTCTCTCATTTTCTTTGAGTTTGGTGCAATTTTCATATCTTCAAGGTACGAGTTGAAGCTTTTCACTTTGTTCACGCGTGTTGTTCAGCGCAGCATTTTCATCCCATTCCATCGCACTGTGTAATTAAATAAAAAGCAGAAACCCCATTCCATTTCTTATCTCCATAAATATAATGCAATTATTACAGAGACATTTTTGGAGCTTCGCTTAAAATAAAAAAACATGGTTACACTGCAGCTCTTTGAACTCGAAATTGAAATTTGAAAAAGGCCATCTAGAAAGCAAAGAGAGAATGGTAACTGCTAAAACCCTCAGGCTAAAAAATTTAGTAGATTGAAAGCTCTGGAAAATAAAAGGGTAGAGTGTCAAGGAGGAAAGAACAGAAGCAACAGAAAAAATAGTTGGTATAGAATTGAGACAGAGATAGAGATAGCTTGTCCTCTGAGAATTTTCCAGATTCTTTGGCAAATCTGAAAATATTCTTCACTTTGAGAGAACGACTAGTATTCATTCTCAGGACATCAGAACCTAAAGTTCGTAGCCTTGCTCTACCATATTAAATAATCCTGCTGCTACTTACTTAAATTTAATAAATGAATATCAACGGTGCATTGAGATCTCCGTTGAAAAACCTTTTTTTTTTTGTATTTTTTCATTGCAGTATTTTCAGAAAATCGCAACATTCACGGGACGAAAAACTACAAAAAAAAATGTTATTATTGAATTATTTTTATCCTACCGGTTTACTAAGCGATTTAGGCCCACCTTCTAGTGACTTTAAAATTAACTTTAGGTAGAAATATCGATATTATTTCGACAATGATTACAGAGTCCGGCACTCGAAGTGGAACCAACTTCACACCGCTGGCGGAGCTAATCCACGGACGTCAGCCGTCTGTTAGTTGGCTAAATGACAGTCCAGAGTATTGTTTAAAAGCGCGCGGAAGCATTTTGCCGAAAGTAAAAGCGAAAAAAGAAAATCAGTAATGGATTTCAAACGCATTAGATTTGGCTGGTAAATCATAAACAGCAATTGTTCGTGAACTCGAACACCTTAAAATAAGTGAAGGTTTTGTTTATCGCACCATTACTCGTTACAATGACACTGGTAGCATCGCGAAACGTCTCGAAGGTGGTCATCAAAAGACTGCAACGTCACGTGAAATGGTTCAAAAAGTGAAGAAGCGACTTGAGCAAAATCCCATACGAAGGAAGTGTCAATCAAATTGTGAAATAACTGAAAATATCTGACCGAAGAATCCGTCGCACACTGAAAAATGATCTCACAGTCAAGCCAAAGCAGCAACAAGTCGGACTTGAGAGAGCGAGGAGTTGCTTCGCTTGGCCGAAAGTGGTAAATTTCCGAACATAGAGCTCCCAAAACGATAGAGTTTACTTGACCGACCATTCATACGAGAATTTGAGTCATCGATTGGCCACCAGGAGCCAGCACCCGCCACAGGTAATGGTTTGGGCCCCTGTAATTGCAGATGGGCGCTTTCCAATCGTTTTCATAGAGCCTGGCGTCACTGTGAATGCGAAATATTATCTGTACGTTTCGACGGGACTAGGCACCGTCTCACAAAGCTCGAGTGAACCAAGAATGGCTAAAAAGCAACGTTCCGAACTGCATAATAATGGCTTTCCAACTCACCAGACGCGAATCCGATGGATTATTCTCTTTGGACCAAGTGGCGCTGACTTGCCATTGTCCGCGAGTTATAATACCTACAATCACATTCGGGCAGCTTGCGATTCATTTCTAGACCATCTCAAGGCCATAGTCAAGGCAAAAGGTGGTCAGTTCGTCGCTCAAGTAAATTTAAATAATTTTTACACATTTTTTACTTTGAATTTTTATTTTATTTGGTTACATTTCGAGTGCCGGATCCTGTTAGATAAACCAAACTTAAAATTGAATTGTATTCCAACTTACGAAAAGACAACTTTATCTTGACTAAGAATATGCACGTGCGCAGGTATCGTCCAGGATCCAGCATCATAAATAACTGCCTCAGTAACATATCAAATTCTGGCAAAAAATTTCGAAATCTCTTTTGCTTATGTATCTCAGAAAGCTCCGCCATTCAAAGAATTTCAATAGAGACATTAAAGTAGTGGAATTGCTCGGCTTAGGAATCATTTACCAGGCTTCCCACTTCTCAAAAATACACTTAAAGTCACATTAAATGCCATTCTTGCAGTTCCTACAATGAATCGTTGCAATTTCTTTTTATTTGTCTATCAAAGCGTTGCACGCACATTTCAAAAACTTTCTACTCCATTGCAAACATTTATAAAAAAAAAACGGAATGCACAAATGCGAGCGGCTTTAGGAGGCATTTCTTGCACGTTGCCTGTAAAAGTTGCGGTGGTAAATAACGGCGGCATTAAAGCATTACATGCAACGTCAACATCAAGTTAAGATTTCCGTTTGGTGGCTTTTGCAATTTCCGCTCCATTTCCCTATAAACATGCAACGTTTACTAGTTTAAAAAAGCGTATTCGTGAGGAAAACTTCTTGGCGAAAAATTTATAGTCCTGCGCTTTTGCTGTGGCATTAACTGTCATAAAGTCATAAAGTTTTTTTTTGTTTGTAAGATTTCAAAAATTAATCAAATTCGCTGCAACTGCGCAATGTTGCATTTACTTTGTATTTTAAAATGGGACTTAATTTATTTCAGCAATCAAAAATGTGAATGTATGCGCCATTTTAATTTTTTTGATATTTCCATCAACTAAAATTTCCTGGTCAATGTTGGTCAAGCGGGCTCACAAAGTTGGGTCATTCAAAGCAAAATTGTGAGAGTAACTTCGGCTGCCACGTCATACGGGATGCAGCAGCAGAATTGTGCCGGCTCATTTCACACGCAATCTCACGCTCTTCCAATCAGACATTCGAGTGGTTGCGCAAATTTTTTCATATAACACCAACGCAATCTCAGTTTTGTCATAAGCAATGCGCCGCCACATCCCCTTTTAAGCCAATACATCGGCGGATTCCTTCAAATTCGCTGAGAGCCGATTAATGGGATATTATTGGTCACATCTCCTGCGTGGTGATTTGAATTGTACAAAAAATTCATTTATGTTCATAGCAAATATTTGGCAAATTTTTTATATGAATTAGAAAGGCTTCAAATTCGAGTTTTTTCTTTCGTAAAACAACAACAATTACGAGCTTATTGATCCATTTTGATCTTTATTCCTTTTATTTTATTTTAATTCGAAAAGTGACGCCTAGATGTCGGTAGTGCATACGATACCATTTCTTATGTCATCTTTGATATTTTTTAAGCAGGAAGACTTTACACGATAGAACAACGCATTAAAAGTATGAAACTTATTATGAAAATGGTCGACCTTTAAGATCGACATAGCAAAATTCGTGTTTATTTTAATGGAAATAATCGTGCAAATGAATCGACAACTCAAAGATCGGTGAACAATTTTTGTTAGAATAAATATATTCATGTTCTGCCGATTATAGAAAAAGGACTAGTGGACCAGAAAAGCCGGACGTTCCGCTGAGAATATTGCTGCTGTAGCGCAAAGTGTTGCTGAACAACCTTCAACTCTGATACTCCGAAGTTCTCAACTTCCTTTAAAGCAACATCTAGCCGCGTCTTTTGAAATATGCATAAAAATCGTATATCTTAAAAAACATTCTTTAGTAAGCTTCACTGCAAATTTTCATTTCTTAGGCTCTTAATGCAACAAGCAATAGTTCTGGGTTATTAAGGTATTGAAGAACTCTCTACAAGGAGTGAAGATTCCACTCGGGTAGCTACATAGTAATGTTTTTAACTCTCTTAAATATTCAATATCTTTAGCTCTAGTTGGTATGGTATTGCTCGACTGAATGTTGCCAGTAAAATCTTGCGCAGTTTATTATATTATTTACACCTAAATGGGGGAAGTCCGCTAAATCAAAGTACTCTGTTCCCATTTCACATAAAATAGCAGTCAGAATCCATATAAAAATCGATGTCGTGAAGCGAACTGAAATTCTACCATGATTTCACGTCGAAGTTATATTCTATTCATGCTATGGAAAAGCTCGCAGCATGCTGTAAGAATGACTAACAACATTAAGGCTAGCAACATTTTTGACCGCTGTTTAAATGACAGCTCGTCGAACTCAAAGATTGTGTTTAAATAGAAATTCCACACAAATTGTAAAAATAATTAAATTGCGCTAAATTTTTTATAATTTGTTGTCAGAATTCCTTGGGATAATAATATGTAGAAATAATCAAAACTCAAATAAGTGGAAAAAGGTGATTTATTTACAATATTTATGCCTCAAATACTATTTTGACCACGTCTAACTTTCCCAATTGTTGGAGGGCGGCTAACCATGGTGGAATAACCCAATTAAAAAATCCAATGAAGATAATGGACCTATCGGAATTTTACTTTTGCTGGAGGGGATAATGCATTCTCAGATAAACTCTTCCCTGAGGCGCAACACTTTGGTGAGTCCGTACTAATCTGGTTTTCGATCAGAAGTGAGCAGTACTACAGTGCTTATTAAGGTTTCAGATGACTTAAGACTTAACATTGACAACAACCTCGTCACCTTTTTAACGCTTCTGATGCATTCAAAAGCTTTCGACACTTTTGATCACAGACTTCTTGACTTAAAAAATTATGAAACTTTTCAGCGTCAGCATTGAGACTAATAAAATCATACCTTAGTGAACGTACACAAGTTTTATGGGCCAGTTACAGCTCATCCAGATATTTACTTATACCTTAGCTTTACGCAAATTTCTGAATAAGCTGTAACTGTTCCCCAAAGTTCTATTCTTGGTCCGCTTTTGTTTGTACAATTCGTCAATTATCTTCCAAACGTACGGAAATCTTGGAATATTCATGCTCATGCCAATGATGTTCAATTATATGTTAGTTATCCTTTTGTGTCCATCAATAAATGTATTAATAACCTCAACACTGAATTAGGAAACATTAAAAAGTGGGCCTGAGGAAATGGGCTACTCTTAAATCCAAGCAAATCACATTGCATCGTTATTTACAAAAAGACATTCACACTTGACGATTGCAATGAAGTGAAACTGAACAGTTCTATTATACAATTTGTGGACACTGCAAAGAACCTAGGAAAACTTTTAATAGAAATCTGCCTTAGAATTGCCCCATCTAAGGTGCAATAGGCCCCATACATGGTATGCTATGATCATTATGGACTACTCAGCACTTCACCCCAGTGGAAATTCGCCTGCTTTTAGCAAAAACGTTCTTAAGGGGGTGGTAGGGTTTAGCGCTAAAAAAAAACACTTATTTTTTGAATTTTTTACAGAAATATGGCTTGAGGGGTAACACCACTCTACACGCGCAATATAAACACGATTTTTTAAGAATTTTTTTGTATAGAAAGAAAGGGAAAACAATCACTCTGATTTGGGAAGTTATTACTTATATACTAAAATACAAAACTACAAAGTTTGATCGAAAAATTTTACAAAATGGCGGCATTGGAGACATTTTTGTAATGTGGTTTCTCTTGAAGGAGCTCCGCGGCACGCAGCACAGAGGGTGCAAATTTTAATCTGGAACAAAGAAACATTTTTTTTCTTAATCTAGATAAAAATAGCTAGAGAAACACGTAGGGGATTTAAAAAATATTTATTTTTGTGGAATTAGCAAGCATTTGAAGGAAAAAACTCTATTTTGGACTAAAAAAACGGCATTTAAATAATTATAACAATCGTTTAAATTAATCTATCGAAAAACCCCTACGCTCTTCTCTTAAGAAAGTTATTATACAGACTTAGTGAAAAACCTGATTAAAAATATTAAAAATTGTTTGAGTTATGCTGCGTGCCAATTTCAGAAAACGTGTTTTGAGAAAAACGCATTTGAAGTATGGAAATATGGAGAAATCGTTAGGTAGCAGTCACTAACGCTTGGTTAAAAGCTTAAAATATTTGTGAAATAAACTTCGGTAACGTATAAAACTTTTTGTTCTGTATTTTAAAAGGTTCAAAGAATTTTTTAAGCTTATAAAAAAAAAATCAATTTTTTTAAATTTCTACAGTGGTGTTACCCCTTAAGATACTTTAATAAAATCAGTTGCATGTTATTGTACATCTTTTCAATAAGTTTTTAAAAAATATTAATAATAAAATATTGACAAATAAGCCCATGACAGAGTTTTTTTGGAGATATGTTTTTCGAGAGGTGCTCTGCGGTGCCAATCGGCATTCGTCGTAGAATCATCTGAAACTAAAAAAGTCGACTTTTTCAGTTAAAGTATGACGTAATTTTCCCCCTCCATTAATAAAATTTTTTTTTTCATTTTTGTAATACTTTTGGTGGCAAAAAAACGTAAAACGAGCATTTTTGGCGAAAAATTTCGCCATATTTGTAAGTGAAAAACAACCTTAAAGAAACAAAAAAAAAAACAGTGGGGGGGGGGGGGAGGTATTTTTGATTTAGAAAACGTGTGCCAAATTTGAAAAGAATCGGTTGAATAGTTTCGGAGTTGTGATTGGCACCGACTTTTAAGAAGTCGTTTCGGGAAAAACGCGTTTGAAAAAATGACTCTGAAAAATTATCGATGCTCCGCATTCGAGGTAGAGTGCCTACAAAGGCTATAACGTTGAGAGTTCTGCTCCGATCCACTTAAAATTTTGACACAACATTCTTGAAATGATTTACTATAAGATGAGTGAAGATTTGACGATTTTGTGACCCTACCCCCCTTAATACCAACGTTATTTTATGGTTGTGAATTGTAAACCGATTATGATAGTCTAACCCTTGATGCTATGCCTAAAGAGATGAATGTTCACAGATCAACCGTCGGTAAACGTTTGCATGCAATGGGAATGGTCCAGAAAGCAGGTAACTGGGATATCAATTGAAGGATAGTGATATCGAGAGACGGGTCCAGGTCCATCGACATCGAAAAAAATATGCATGCTTTAAGGGCTATGTTGTGCATCTGTTCCGAGCAATGCAGTCAGCCCATATTGGAGAGCAGATCACTTCTTAAGAGAGCATCGCAAACTGGCTCAATGCCTTGAAAGATAGACTAAAATTGTAGCTTTCAATGGCATAAGCTACACATAATATC
This sequence comes from Anastrepha fraterculus, assembly GCA_037575425.1. Taxonomy (NCBI): domain Eukaryota; kingdom Metazoa; phylum Arthropoda; class Insecta; order Diptera; family Tephritidae; genus Anastrepha; species Anastrepha fraterculus. Next base: position 61,509 of record JAYXIM010031945.1, on the reverse strand, counting down.
ATGTATTATTTAATTGTTTAAATAATTCGTAACTTTGACTAAGAAAGGACGGAAACTTATTGAAATATTGGGTTGGTGCGTGATTACCATTCGGAATTCACAGAGAGGTCATTGGTTCGAATCTCAGTGAAAGCAAAATTAATAAAATCATTTTTCTAATAGCGGTCGCCCCTCAGCAGGCAATGGCAAACTTCCGAGTGTATTTCTGCCATGAAAAAGCTCCTCATAAAAATATTTGCCGTTCGGAGTCGGCTTGAAACTGTAGGTCCCTCCATTTGTGGAACAACATCAAGATGCACACCACAAATAGGAGGAGGAGCTCGGCCAAACACCTAACAGAAGTGTACGCGCCAATTATTTATTTTTTTTAATATAAAATAAAGCATTAATGAATTAAAATTTAGAAAAGAAAGAAATAAATAAGCTTTTTTAATATACTACACATATAAATCTCAATTCTCATTTTTAAGCTTCTTCGCATTTAACAATAAATGTTGTTAGCAACATTTCATGGCTGTGATGTTAGTCTATAAATCTTTCTACCAATATTTTGAAAAACAAGTGTTGCGCAATACTGCAACATATACCTACATGTGTCCAGCAACATTGCTTAAGACATATGTTGCGCTGCTGTATATTTAACAGCATGCTGGTGAGACAAGTGCGTATCAGCAATATTTCGCGCAAGTTTCATCTTTTACAAGTTTTTATGAAATAATATGAAAAGTATTCACTAAAATATTTATATAAAGAGTATTTAAGTACTGTTATTAATTGGCATGTGTTCAATCGCAGCTTTTCCTAACATTCTGTGATTGAAAATTGGAAATATTTCCGCATGTAACTTTCACTTAACTAATTTTCCTTATTTATCACCACTTGATTTTACTGCCAATAAATAAGTCATGTCAGAAAGTTCAAAGAACTTTTACTATCGTTTGTCAAACACTAAAAATACAAAACGTTGCTGCGGCCAAGGTCGATTGCGGCACTCAGCTGAGAGGAAGTTGTGAAATTTATTGGTACAGTGGGAATTCCTAGACAAAAAAAAAAATAAAAAACTATGTAGACAAAAACAAACAAAGGTTCTGATATGACTCAGTGAACTCATAAAGAATGAGTAAATGCTGCCATCAGAGGGAAGAAAGAATAAAAGCAAAAGCAAACAATGAAAACTTTCACCTATAAATACTTGTGCATGTATGGGTTAATTTAGCATTCATTATACGTATGTATGCATAAATCTGCTTTATTTGGGTCAGCAGAGTGTTTAGTATACCAAACAGCCTAAAGGCGTTGCAAAAATCGACAGTCGTAGCTCAACGTGCCGCCAAAAAGTTGCAGGAAAGTAAGTTTTTAATGGCGCCAGCGGAATGAGCAGCGGTTGTGGATGAATATGTAAAGGAAATGTATTTGAGTGTAAGTGGTAACTTTTTAGAAGGTATGCAAGTGTTGATGTGGAAGTGTACTAATGTGAAGATACACACATTTATATATTTAAAAAAGAAACAGGTGTTAACTGCGCTGCGGCAAACATTTACTCGAATTCATTATTCATTAATAAAAAAGTTGTAAGTTAGAAAAGTAAAAAAAAGTATTTCAGAATAAATATAAATTTTGAGAGATAGTTTTGCCTAAAATTTTTTATTTTTTGAAGTGAAAACTTCTTTAGAATCGTTGGGAGTGATTTGAGACTCGATGAAACGAAAAAGCAACACTACGAAGCGTTATATGTTGATATACGTATATGTGTGTGGCTGCGTACTGCTGAGCCACGCTAGTATAGTGAGTATTGTAGTATGTATACTACACTGCCTATTACTTGCTTTGGTGTTTAGTTCAAGCGTCATACGTATGTATGTTTGTATGTATGCTAATAGGTATGTGTGGGCGGGAAGGCATTATGTATGCCTATACTACTCTACCTAATACTTGCTTACACCAAGCGTCCTACGAATGTTTGTGTATGTTAGTACGTCTGTGTAATATACGGGTTAAGACGCTCGTAATAGCAACCGCGTGTGCTGTATTGCGTTCGTCATTTTTAAATATTTACCGCAATTGTAGGCGGTGTTGCAATATACCACAATCAAAATGACGGTGCTCGTATTGTAACTCCACAGATAGATCTGAATGCACAGCAACTAGAATCACTGTCTGTTCAGCTCTCTAAAGTGGGAGAAATATGTGCATGCGAAACCAGATTGAGCAATGGAAAAACAGTTTTAATTGTGGCAATTTATATTTCCCCGAATCAATCAATAAATAGCATCACGGAATTCATTCACGAAAATTTAATAAAGTATACACCAGAAGTATCGCGGATACTTAGAAAAGATTAGGATAAAGTTCCAATGATTTAAGTGGCGATTTTAACGTAAATTTTGCATTGGACACAGCGGTTCCTTTAATTGACTTTTTCAATACAACATTCAATTTAAGAATGTGTAACAATCGCACTGAATCGACAACACGATCAAAAACAACAATCGACGCGGTATTTCAAAGATATGTTGGCAACATCGAAACCAAAGCATTTGTATCATATTTTAGCTATCATAAGCCACTCGTATCATTTGTTGAAATTGAAAACATTGCATAGCAATATTATAATGAACCTATAATTATCCCGCTCCTAATGCTGCTTTCGTCTCATTCTCTCTCAGTTTGTTTTACGGAAGGTTTCACTTCTATCGCGTCTAACCGTTAGACTGGTATTTTTTTTAATGTTTTTTTTTTTGTGTCGCGACAGCTAGCAAGTTCAGCGCATAGACGACACTAAGTCCATTGTACTGCACTCGGGTTCCCTTTTTAATTTTCTTTAAATCTGCCCAACCTCCGAAGAAATCTGAGTAGATCTTGTGGTGCCAAGGAGTCAAGGTGGTCGCTTCTTACCACATCAGTGCCAGAGACCTTAAGCTTGAGTCGAGCGAAGGCCGGGCAGACGCACAGAAAGTAGGCCGCCATCTCATCCTCCTCTAAAAATGCTGGGCAGAGTGCACTGTCTGCTGCCTACCTTCCCCATTTGTTTTGCCCATAGAAAGTGGCCCGTCAGCAGTCCAACCAGTTGCCTACAGTCTTTTCTGCGTAATGGCAGGTGGATCTGCTTCAGCCGTTCGGGCATGACAGGTGACATCAGTTGTGTCCATCTGCAGCCTCTCTCAGTCTGACAAGCTCGCTTGTGGGTTGTAGTCACCCGTTTGCTAACCGTGGTTTTGATGGATGCAGAAGGAAGTAGCGGAACGGGCTCTGGGCCGAAGAAGTTGGCTTCAGAGCCCTTCTTAGATAAGGAGTCTGAGGTCTCGTTACCCGCGATACCTACGTGTCCCGGGACCATTGCTAGCATCAGGCTATTAAGTCTACCAACATAGTTCAGCCAGGACTTACAGGACTACCTTCCATTTACGACTTCAACCTCAATTTACAAGTACCCTTAAAGTGGTTGGAGGGCTGCCTAAGGCCATGAGCGCAGCTCTACTGTCGCTGTCCATCCGTTTTCCACAACAACACCTCCTCATGAAACACAATCCGTACATTCCGAGAGCAAAGTATAGCTTTGTCCCGCTGAATTCCACGTAGACTCCAGAGGCGGAACCGGAACCGAGCTCTGTCCTGAAGCCACCCATGGAAATGAGAAAACAATGCTGGCCAGGCTTATTTTCAGAGTTTGACTGCAATTAAGCCTCTGGCAGGACCACACTGTATCTCTTGTTAAATACGACTGTTGATGGCATGGAGTCAAAGGGCATATAGAGAAACGTTGGAGCGAAGTCCATGCCTTCTGTGTGGTCCAACGCCATATAGGGGCCGTACCGATTCCTATAGTGTTTCAGTCTGCAGGTGGCCTTCAAGGTCTTTCCTTGGATGGAAACATCAAGTGGTGGTAGACTAATCAGAGCATTTAATGCCGGACCTGAAGTAGTCGGAAAAACTCTAGTACAGCAGAGGCCACAGTGCGTTATAGTCTCGTTAATGTATTTTCATTGCATATATGCAAATCTCCAACTTCAATATTAATCCCTATATCGTACGTCAATCAGACGAAACACTCGTGAACGAGACAGTAACTAAAGTATACAAACAAACCCACAACGGAGCACACAAAAGTCAAAATAAATATTTCCATCACTCAAAATCTTTTTTTAATTTTATTTATTAAAAAAGATATTCAAAAACGGATTTGGATAACTAATTTCAGAGGCCTTAGAGAATCAGAATGTGATGAATGAACTACTTTCATTGCATGTTAATGACCCTGTTCCTTCCTGCACAATAAAACGAATTTACTGTCGCTTCTTAATTTGGGGCTCGACATACATACAAAATACGCAGTGCTATTGGTTTTCCATTATTTCTAGAATGCTTTCATTTTAACATCTCGCAAAGGAGCCTAAGAAGTATGTGACGTTTTCTCATTAGAAGTAATCAGAACTAATTATGCTGCAATGCTCTCAAACTTTTCTATCATTGACTTTTCTTATACTAAAGACAATGGAATGAATGAGTGAAATAAATCAATTATAGAATAGGGTCGAATAGGGTGCTTGAGAATTGATATTGTCCAGTTTGTTGATGAACAAATTCCTGCCGAAACCCATATTTTTCCTTTAATCTAACTTCCAGGCATACAAAACCAAAATAATAATGGAAATATAACCCATAGTCCTAATTCCTAATTTCTAAGCATTCAAGGTATTTTTTTTTTTTTTGATATTTCTTTTTTAGTAGTTTCCTGGCAGAATCGTTTCTGTAATCATTACCTTTAGGCAGGGTTAAAGCTCGGGCTGAGCTTTAGCCTCATCAACTGACCTTCCCAAGTCACACAATTCAAGCCTGTAGTCCACCAGTTATGTATTTTCAGTTTCTTGATATCTTCAATGACATCGTCGAACTAGCATAGTTCGGAGATTTTGTGCATTCTTGATTGACATTACCGCTGCCTCACAGCCATACATCAAAACTGATGTTATTATTGCTTTGTAAATACTGTGTTTGCAGTGGAGCGAGTGTAGTCTGGATTTTAGTAGTTTCAGGTTGACATATAGGAGTAACTATAAGCACATTTGCTGATGATACTGCTTTACTAGCAGCTTCTTCGACTCGACAAAATCAACCTAAGGCTCAAAAAAAGGAGCATAAATTCCAATGAAACAAAATCAGTACAAGTCACATTCACTCTTAAGCGAGACACTTGCCCACCTGTCAACCTCAACGATATGGAAATTCCACAAAGCAATGAAACCAAATATCTAGGAATGCATCTAGACAGAAAATTAACGGGGAAACATATACAATATATTCTCAAAAAGAAAAGCACTTGATGTTAAAATTAGAAACCTTCACTGGCTTTTAAATCGTCATTCTTAAGTTTCTGTCGAAAGCAAATCGCTCTTATACTCAGCAGTTCTAAAACCCGAGTGAACATATGGTATTCAACTTTGGGGCACAGCGGCAAACTCCAATATCGAAATTTTACAACGATATAGAATGAGTAAGAATGATTAGCAACTCACCCTACTATATTACAAACTCGCAAATACACCGTGACCTCCAAATATCCACAGTTATGCAAGAAATATGCAAGATCCCACAATCTCAGGCTCTTAGCTCACTCTAACTCCTTAATAACAGAAATGATAGCAAATTCCATCGCTTTCACCCGACTCAAAAGAAAATCCACCACAGATCTCCTCTTATAGTGGGAAGAAATGAAATGGGTTGTACCACTGAGTGCATCTCATAAACGACTGAAATTTTCTAGCTGCTACTTTAAGTTATTCTACAAATATATATTCTACAAATATATATACAAATATAAATATAAATGTCTGCAATAAAAATTTTCTTAAAACAAAAAAAAAAATAAGATTGGCATAAAAAGCTCTGCTTGCTGCAGCAGGGCGATCTTGTCATCTCCATTGTAAAGTCATTTTTTTGTAGTAACCCCAGATACTTGGCTATGGAGTATTTTTGAAAGAATTAGGACTGGAACTATCCGTTCGACTACCATACTAAGATCAAAGGTTGTACAGTAACGCCGAGGAGCTCTAAATGTTATTAGCGTCGTATTCAAGATCAGCCTTATTTGGGTTCCGGGACACAGAGATATTGAGGAAAACTGTAGAGCTGATTAGCTAGCCAGAAAAGGTACTGCTCTTCAACTGTTCTGTGATAAAAGTGCCATTGGAATACCTTTGGCAACGAGTAAAATAATAATAAAAAACAAATTTACCCAAGAGGCCAATAGGTCATGGGAAGATGAAGATACATGCGTAACAGCTAGGCTACTATGGCCGTAAATAAACAAGAAAAGGACAAAGGAATTGCTTAGCCTCTCAAGAGAAGATATCTCGAAGGTCGTGCCTTGTGTCACCGGCCACTGGCTATTTGGCACGCATTCCTTGAGACTAGGAGTATTCTCCCATGAATGTTGCATAAGTTTTAGAGATGGAGAAGAGGAAGAAACAGTTGAGCACTTCCTTTGCAATTGTCCAGCCTTAGCTAAAATCAGAGCAGGTTGTCTAGGTAAACACTTTTTCAATTCTCCTACAGAACTGTCTGGCGTATGGTTGGCATCAATACTGCGTTTCATAAGAGCCACAAAATGGTTCCACGAAGGAAAGAAGTTCCCGTGTAGCACAGTGGTAGCACAACGGACCTGTAAGGTCTAAGTGAGTTGGTCATACGGACCGACTACCACCAGAACCTAACCTAACCCCAAATACTTGAAGCTCTCTACTCCTTCGAAAACGTATTTGTATGTTCAGGTTTCCGCTTTTCAACCACGCGTGTCATTTTCATGTACTCGGTCTTATCGGCATTGATATGGAGTCCGACAGCCTTTGCTTTTGTGTCGATGTTAGAGAAAAGTTCATCCATGTAGATTCGATTTCGCGCGAGAATGGCTATGCCATCAACATACGCGATGGTTAGGCGGGAGCGGCTGGATATACTCTTTTCTGCAGTTGAAGATTAGCTAACGTATATGATACCTTTAAATTTTATTTTTCATTAAAAAAACTACTTGATTACTTATAGATATTATAAGTCCAATAAATTGCAGTCTTTGGCCCCGATTTTTCTGCAGAAGGTCAAGTGAATGAAAATTTAAGTATCCATATAATTGCAATCAATTTTCTCCCAACCCACTTACTAAAGCCCAAATATACAAATCAAATATCAAAACTAAATGAATAACAAACATAAAAATTCCAAAAACTAAACAAATATTAATGTCATCTATTAATTCCATTTTTATGCAAGACGCATCGTCCGAAAGATACCAAGTAAAATACAACGTATAGCAATATTCGCTCAAACGCCTTTACGTAAATGAATTTGCATACTAGCAGTCATACATACACGTCCATTATATACCTTTACAGGCCAAAGGTTGCTTACGCTCTGTATAATCTCGTAAATTGATAATCGTAGCAGGCAAGAGCCGCTCATTCGCTTAGATATGTAAGTATCTGTGAATGCGCTAGTAATGTATACTTTTCCGCACCAATTTTCTTGGAAATCTTACATCTAATAGTAATTGATTTGAACTTACACATCAAAGGCAATCAGTCAAATCGTGTCGAGTGTCAAATCAAAGTGAGAGGAAAATGTTACGTATACGCATGGATGCACTGACTAATCGACCTTATTATTATACTATACATAAAATGCTACGTTTGCACTGCAATTTGCTTGGGTAATGCAATCATTTCTTCTGACTTCGTCGATGTTACTCCCATTTGGGTGTATTTGTTACATGTTTGTATGTTTATCAACTTATTTACGGATTGTGAGCATCGATCGGACAAGAAAGCGGCTAAAAAATGATGCTATTTTTATGTATTTTAGTTTACATAAAACAACATGTAGGAGCGTCTTTTGAATGACCTCTCATATAGAAAAGCAATTGCTCCGGCTCTCCAAATCAGCTTAAGCGCTGTTTCTTCTTTTTTTTTAATTTCAAGTTTGTGGGACTGGGTTTAAGTGCAAATATCTCCATTATGAACAGGTATTTCTATTAGATTCGAGGTGTTTCTTCAATTCCCAAAAAAACTCCAGACAATGTGCTATAGTGTGATTGGAGCCATCGGAACACGTAAGAACTTATAAAAATTGGATCAAATAACACAAATTGAAGTGTTGCGAGCGGTTTATACTAAATTTTAATTTTCGTATTAAGTTTGGGTTCGCTTTTATTAAACTAACTGCAACGTTATATCAACATATCTCTGAAGTATATCAATACCTGTAGGTAATTTCTAACTCTCTTTTTCTGAAAACTTTAAAATTAGTAAGACCTTTATTCAAAAATATTTCTTGTCGCAGGCTCTGAATCCCAGCCCGTTTCCACAATACCGAGCGCCATTGTAGAAATCTGCAATTCGGAAGTGGCATGAAACTCCAGTGCAAATGTGAAAAAAGTGGACCTAAGCACCAGTTAATGACGAATGCGCCACACTGTTATAAAAGTTACGATTTTTACTATGGCAGCCCAGTTGCGCAGTTCAAGAGTTCAAAGACCGCAAACTCATATTTTATGAGACAATAAACCACTTTTGCAGAAATATTTTTATTTTGATAGCATTAACTGCCATAGGAAATCAGAACTTAAACAAAAGAACTAATAAAAGGCGATAACAAAACACTTAAGTGGGAAATGTACTTTTCGCGCCTAAAAGCAACTCACCAAAATATCGAAATAGAGAAAGAAAATCATGACAATAGCAAATATTTCAAATCCAAATATGCAAATGAAATGGAATCTAAATTGGCAATCAAGGGTGGAAGGGGTGGTTGAAAGCAAGCATAGGAATAGAATTGGTGACGAAAGGTGGAAGTAATGAATGGCTCGGGCAGGCCATACAAGGTGAGGGTCAGCTTATGCGGCAATTTATGAAGGCACAGCAATCAAAATACGTGAAAATATCTGGAAGATAAAAAAAGTTACATTTACGGAGGCTCAACTCGAATGGCAATAGGCATAGAAATAGAAATATCACAGGCCAACCTACCTTGTCGTGATTGCTCAAGTCGTTGAGCAGACAAAGCAAAATTACCAAAATGCGATGGCTATTAACTAGGCGTGTTCTACCGTGCTTTGCTACTTACCTCTGCATACAAAAACAACTAGTTTTTTGTATATTCTGATCTCGATTAGTTTAGGTGTGAGAAAAAATCCCCTGCTCAAATCTGGTTGTAAAAATTGCTGATTCGCTATTAGTGGGTACAAATGAGCGAGAAGCAAAGCGCCATGCTTAACGAGCAAATACTTAAATACAACTATAATAAAAATAATATATAAAATACACACAGTGAGTGCCAATAGAAGACGTACAGGTAATTTTTGCAATGTTTTTAAAGCTTACTTTTTTTCTTAATTTATTATTTCGTAATGTAAATTCCTGGTTAACAAAAGGCTAAAAAAGTACTAAATTTACTTAAATAATTCATTTAGTTTATTCCTTATACATCAGATCTGGTCATAGTTTACAAAATGGCCCGATCGACGGCGCTGTAGTCCAGATATTTAGAAAATTCGTATTTAAGGTCCCATTTGGTTGATACCTAAAGTGTTTATTAGTTGTATGTTAAGAAATGTTTTTGAAATTGTTCAACAACTGAATGCCAGAGTTGTTCATTTAGGGAAAAGTGCATTCGGAGGTGCTATATTTCTACCACTGCCGCTGATCTACGCAATTACTCGCAAGGTATGTCACCTGATCTCACACATGAACCCTGATACTATTACTTTATACCCACAAAACCCCAAGAACCAGTCCATCGAACTCCTTTGTAAAATCAGTGGCTGAGTCTAAAAAATTCACATACATTTTTCTGTTATGCAATTTTCGATATATTCCCAAATAACGATTTCGGATAAAAGAAAAAAGGTAAATTAAAAAACGGTAAACGGTATTATATAGTATGTGGAGAATTCGTTAGCCGATCGAAAGAAGCAGTGATCAAAAGACAATTAAATTTTTCTTTATTCTGTTTCTACTTCATTTTTGACTAAAGTTAAATGGTTTTATGATATTTACAAAGTTTCAAATATAAAATAAAATTGTAATTTAAAAAAATAAAATTAAAATAAAAAATATTTAAAAAACAAAATAGAATTCAGTTTTAGTTTAATTATAAGTTAAAAATTAAAGTGTTTTTTTTTTAAGTTAAAATGTTTTGTGTTTTTTTTTTGCAGAAATATGAAAATTTTCGATTTATATCATATGAAATATATAAAAAGGAAAAAGAAATTATTTTTTTTTTTTTGTGACTAAAATTTTTCAAAACTTGTATCAAATCCTTTTTTTGTTAAAACTGTACAACTCACAGTCCGGAGCTTTCATAAAAACCGGTCATTAAAGAATACCGTCGAAGTACCTTCAATTCTTTCAAAATACCAAATTATCTTCAAAATATTTTTTCGTTATTTTAGGAATTCTTTTAGAAAATCTTTATATATAAAAATGAAATGATGTTCGTTTGTACGCATTTTTTTGAGCCGATACGAGGCCAATTTTATTCGTTCTTTTTTCATATTATAGGGATCCACTAGGGGAAGGTTTTTAGCAAAAAAAAAATTTTTGTAAATATTTTCTTCAATAAAAAAAATAAAAAACCAAAATATTGTACAAATTATGTTTTAAGTGAAATTTTATGTGTACAACTTTTTTTGAATAAATACGAATTTTTCGTTATTGTGAAACGATTTGACAGAAGTTGTTTTTGGGTTTACGTCAAATGTTCAAACGGTTTGTTTACGAATACCGCAGACCAGAGCACACCACTTTATACCTTTCCCCATATGATGTGGTAGAAAAAATTTGTTTTTTTTTTGTTTTTGCAGTTTCAAGCAGACCAGATAACTCCAACGATATGAGCGTGTTTGAAGACATGGGAATTGAAATCGATGAGGACAATGTGATTGTTGCTTCAGACGAAAATTCAACGAACAACGAGTCAAAGATGGAGATTGTTCATCACGAAATGAAAACACAATCCGAAGTTCTCAATCGACAACTGGAGCGTGAATACCATTATGATTGTAATGAACTAAACACATTTGTTAACATCAAATTTAACGAAATTGAATGACCCATGTTGCTGTTGGTGATACAATCATGAATAATGTTAGCGATGGAACTGGTGGATTGTTTTTCTTGGATGCTCCTCAGGGAACAGGAAAGACCTTTTTGATTTCATTGATATTAGCTACAATTCGATCGGATAATAACGTTGCATTGGCACTCGCTATTTCCGGAATTGCGGCTACATTACTGGAAGGCGGTCGCACAGCACATTCTGCATTAAAGTTGCCTTTGAATATGCAGGTAAATGAAACACCAACATATAATATTTCGAAAACATATGGAATGGCAAAAGTTCTTAAAGTATGTAAGCTCATCGTATGGGACGAGTGTACTATGGCACACAAGAAACCATTGGAAGCACTTGATAGAACTTTGAAAGATCTACGAAGAAGCCAAACAGTCTTTGGAGGTGCCATGATTTTATTGGCTGGAGATTTCAGGCAAACCTTACCTGTGATCCCAAAATTCACGGCTGCAGATGAAATCAATGCATGCTTAAAATCATTGCATTTATTGAGACATGTAAACACGCTTACACTTGCTACAAACGTACGTGTTCAAACATGGTTCAACATTACAAAAACCATGATTGGCTCAGCGAAAGAGCAATTTTAGCTGGGAAAAATAAGGACGTCAATAATATAAATGTAGCGATTTTTTGGATCAAATACCTGGTGACATAGTTGCATATAAGTAAGTTAATGGACACTATTACTGATCAAGATGATGTCGCAAATTATCCAACTGAATTCTTAAACTCACTCGATTTGCCAGGCCTACCACCTCAGAATTTACGATTAAAAATTGGAGCACCGATTATTATGCTGCGCAACATTAATGTGCCACAACTTTGCAACGGTACCAGACTCGCTGTGAAGAAGCTAATGGGTAACGTTATCGAAGCAACAATTTTGAAAGGGAAGTACAAAGGAGAAGACGTTTTGATACCCAGAATTCCACTGATTCCGACGGATTTACCATTCAAACGTTTGCAGTTCACTATTCACCTTGCCTTCGCTATGACAATTCATAAGGGGCAAGGACAGTCTCTACAAATGTGCGGTATTAATTTAGAATACCCAATTTTTTCTTATGTACAGTTGTATGTATGTAGCTTGCGCACGAGTAGGCAAACCATCGTCATTATTCATTTACGCGAAAGATGAAAAAACCAAAAACGTTGTCTACCAAAAAGTGTTACAATAAAGTGAAATTGTATCAAAGAATTTGCTTTGTTTCTTATTAATTTTATTCTCTTTCAGCAAATCATTGAATTTATCGCCTAGCGAAGCGGGCGAGGGTACGCTAGTTTTGTATAAAAAATGTTTGGAAAACATTATCAAATATGTACAGACTTGCAGCTCATTTCAAGTTGTAAACATTTTTTTTAACTTTATTAAATGTTTTAGAAAATTTTGTACAAAAAATTGTTGAAAAATTTAAAAAAATGTTTACAAAATTTAGAAAACCTATACAACATTTTTCAAAAAGTGCACTAGATTTTTTAGTATTCATTTTTTTTGTTGTTGTTTGAATGCAGAACTGTAGCTCATTTCATAATATACAAATATATTTTTTTTTTTAATTGCATTAAAATTTAAAAAAATCTAAATCTAAAAAATCTATTTCACTTGAAACAAATTGTTGTAAGCATTTTCTAAAATTTTGCAATGTTTTGTACAACAGAAGATTAATAATATATTATTTTTCAGAATATTTTGCACAAAAAATTGTTCAAAAGTTTAAAAAAAATTTTAGTAAATTTAACAAAATTCTTTTAGAAAATCTATACAACATTTTTCAAAAAGTCCACAAGATTTTTTAGTATCATTTTTTGTTGTTGTTTGAATGCAGAACTGTTGCTCATTTCATGATGTAGAAATATTTTTTTTTTAATTATATTAAATTTAAAAAAAAATCTAAATATAAAAAATCTAGTTCACTTTAAACAAATTGTTGTAAACATTTTCTAAAATTTTGCAATGTTTTGTACAGCATTTTTTTTTTAATTTTATTAAATTTTTTTAAAAATTTTGTGGAAAAGATTCTTCTGTATAATATTTTTCAGAAGATTTTGCACAAAAAATTGTCCAACAGTTTAAAAAAAATTGTAGTAAATTTAACAAATTTTTTTTAGAAAATGTATACAAAAAATTTTTCTGAAAAGTGTACTATTTTTTAGTCCTTTTTTCGGATACACAGACTTGTATCTCATTTCCTGCTTGCGTCACATATTTTAAGTTCGAAGCGCCCACTATTAACAGTTTAGATGTTATTTAAAAACAAAACCTACGATATTTACTAACACTCACTGTATATACAAATGACTTAATTTTTCTACATGTAATGGACGTTTTGCGTGTTTGGATGGCCAAAAACGCCAAAAATTCCGCACCATTTCTCTTAGTTACAACTCAACTCACTTGCAATCGATTTTATTGGCGGACGCAGCGGCAGTCAACTCCATTGATCAACTGTAAACAAAAACACAAAAAATGCACGCCTTTGCAATTGCCGAACGGTCAATGTCATTGCCATACTTACACACACACACACCTTCAGCATGAGCCGAAGAATACTTTAAATGTCTGACAGGTAGCAAAATATTGCCAAGTAATTGGGAAGTACCGTAAAATAACGGAAGTCAGTAAGTTAGCGCTTTAGGCGCAGTTGTTTTTAGGTCAATATCGCCTTTGCACCATTTCCCTGTTTTTCAAACTTTCACTTTCTGTTTGTTTCTTTCAGTTACGCGCATTTATTAACAGACTTTGAGGGGCAAAGCAAATGGTAAGTTTTGACAAGTAATGCCCATCAACGGTGGCTGTCATGAGGCAATTGCTATTCTAACGGCTTTAGCAAATACCATTTTTTTATTTCTGACGCCCTCTTTTGCCTGCTAACATCAGTTGTTCGCTCTTTAGCGTTTTTGATGGCTTTTTTGTTACCCCATTTATTGTCACCGCCAACACTTCTCACATTTCGTGGTTTTCGGTTTATTTTAGCGTCAATTTGATACACATAAACACATAAAAAGTTCTTCTTTATTATCAAAATAAGCGCAAATGCAGTATCTTGAAATAAACGCAAATTATGGCCGCTTTTTCGATTCGAAAACTCAAACATTAAGGAAAAATAATTAAAACAATGAAAACAGACGCCATGAGTCTGAAGTGGTCAAAATTGCTTTGTTGTCTACAGCAGAGATATGCGGCCATGCGAAATCGGTATCGAAGAATATTTATACACCGAAGTGTCTGTGGTTAAATTAGATGCTACTAGAAAAATCCTTAAAAAATACCTGAAAATACCCGGGCTACGTTGTCCTATCCGGTATGCAAATATCAAAGAGAAGTGAGCAGCGTAATAACAGAAATCAGTGGGCACAAATTTTTCATTTTTGCTTAATCTTGCTTACCCCTCTTCGTGGAGTTTAGATAACAGGAAGCAAGTAGGCAAGCAACCACTTTTTGTGAACAAATGTTCAGATTGGAGGTACTTTTTCCAATAGGGTTTTTTCGGTAAATTACGTGTGAATACTGTCAAGCTAAATACATAATTTTTCCAATACTCATCATCGAAAGATTTACGTCTCAGTACCTTTTACAAATCGGAAAATTTTATTACAAAAATCGACGATCTGTGAAAAGTGTTCATCGTGCGCTCAGGCCAACTGTGATGAAGCCCATTTTTGGCTTAATGGCTACATCAATACGCAAAATTGCCGTATTTGGGCTGAAGAGCAACCCGAAGCTGCTCAACAACAGCCGTTAGATCCATTAAAAACAACCGTTTGATGCGGTCTATGGGCTGGAGGAATCATCGGTCCATATTTCTTCAAAGACGAGGCTGGCGCCAATGTGCAGTGAACAATGAAGCAGACAAACGCTCTCGCGCAATTATAAACGACTTTTTCATACCGGAAATTGGAGCCCGTGATCTCCACAACATTTGGTTCCAACAAAACGACGCTAGTTGCCATACAGCCCGCGCAGCAATGAATTTATTGCGTCGTCGTTTCGGTAAGCTATTCATCTCTCGTTCTCGTCTATGACCAGTGGATTGGCCACCAAGATCGAGTGATATCACATCTTTGAACTTTTATTTGTGAGGGTATGTAAAGTCAAAATGTATTCTAAATAAACCAGCTTGAATTGAGGCATCGGAAGCCAACAGTACTAAAGTTATTCACGAAATACCGACCGAAGTCCTCCAGCGAGGCATTCAAAATTGGTGTTTATGGATGGCCGATTTACAACGTAGTTGCGGCCAACATTTGATAGGGAATATCTTTAATAAATAATTGTCATGAATGATTCTACACAAAAATAATAAAAATTGCCCAATCGATTTTAATTGACGTTGTTTTATTTCAATTTAAATTCCGATACCTCTAACTGTATCATTCTTTAGTTTTAGAATGATGCTATATCCAAGAAATTTTCTACGCTTTTATGCACAAGTAAATTTGTGCTCACATAATGAAATCACTTCCGGACATATCCCTTATGTGGAAGCAATTTCTCAAACACAAAACAAAAATTAAAAGAAAACAATGCGATGTTTGGCCGATTCGAAGCTTATACTAAAATTTAATAGGCTGTAAAATTGCATACCCCGAAGGAAGTTTAGTTTGTGTTTGAACCTTTTTGAAGTGAAACTTCTTAAGCATCGATGGATGAACGAGAATGAAGAGTAAACTTTAAAGGCCATGCAACGTTTTGGGCATTTTCGTTCCGCGAGAGAGAAAAAAGATATAATGTAGTGGAAAAGGAGAGAGAGAGCTATACCTTATATTATATATATCTTAGGTACACATTAGGCTATTTTTACTGAG
Source organism: Anastrepha fraterculus (assembly GCA_037575425.1). Lineage (NCBI taxonomy): Eukaryota > Metazoa > Arthropoda > Insecta > Diptera > Tephritidae > Anastrepha > Anastrepha fraterculus. The sequence continues at coordinate 45,582 of JAYXIM010031945.1, read as the reverse complement.
TTTTTCCTTGTGGTTGCTAATTTCTAGTGAGAAATAACACTGCCTACTTTTTGGCGCTTGTTTCCTTGCTGCCTACCGTTTAGGCCGTTTTTTGGTACCTACTTTTTGGTGCTTATTTCCGTTTCCTGGCTAGTGCTTGTGCGTACTATAAAGTGTTGTTCACTCCGGCGTCGGATTTATTGTGCGGGTGATAAAAGCTCGGAGTAGTGCGCGTTGTTGCCACACCTGCCTACACCGGTCGACCCTTCTCCGATTTTTGTAAATTTTGTCTATATGTATTCTCTGCAAATGTTGTAAATTTGTTTATATTTATATTCTTTCTGTCTCTCTCTCATTCTCTCTCGGGTATCTCCCTCTTTCTTTGTCTGCCATGAAAGTTTCACTTAAGTTATGTGTACTACGCTTCACCCACTTTTTTTTATTTTTTTTTTTTTATATTTTCTCTTTTATTACTTTTTTATTTTATGAAAGCTAAATTTCTCGCAGCACCACTTTCTTTTAGGTTTCGCAGGAGTAAAATTTTAGAAACTCAATTCAATTTGGCCAGTCATAACTACGATAACCCAAAAACAAATTTTAGATCAGATTCCAAAATATCTTTGAATGATATTTGGGCTAAGCATGATTGGTGCAAAGGATCTCTAAGCCCTTACACTCTTTAATGGGTGTTTGGACGAGGTGCTCCTCCAATATTATAATTATATTTAATAAATCGTTGTCCTCCGGTATCTTTGTTGACGACTGGGAACTAACTTCCATTACGCCTATATTTAAGAGTGGAAATAAAAACGATGTTAGCGATTGCAGCCCGATTTCGAAGCTATCGTCTGTCTCAAAACTTTTTGAGATGACTGTGAATGATAAGTTATATTTTGTTGTCAAAGGCCTAATATCTACCAACCAGCATGGTTTCGTTGTAAGTCGCTCCACTGTCACTAATTTGTCTATTTTCAATGATTACTGCATTTCAGCCTTCCAGAACAGATCGCAAGTTGATATAATTTATACAGACTTCTCTAAAGCATTTGACAAAGTATCGCACCGAATAGTCTTGAGGAAGCTTGCGTAACGATTTTGGCGTGGATCAAATCATATTTGCCCAACAGACCCTGCATTGTAGCCGTTGATAATACGACATACCGTGCATTTATTGGTGTCTCTTCCCTCTGGTGTCCCCCAGGGAAGTATTCTAGGACCCCTTCTCTTTATTCTCTTTATTAACGATATTGGGTCAAGCTTTTCTTTTGCTGAACTCTTGTTGTATGCTGATGATCTTAAAATATTTGCGGTGATTAACAGTGTTAGTGACTCTGCAAAGTTCCATTCCGACGTAGACAATGTCCGGAACTGGTGCTATTTAAAGTAATTGTCACTAAATATAAGCAAATGCTTTCACGTAAAATATGCTAAATCAAACAATACTTTGCATAATTCGTATACGAGTAGTATTGCTGGCTTACCTTTGCAATCCGTTGAAGAAATTAAAAACTTCGGCGTTATTTTCGACTCTAAGCTGAATTTCACTAGCCATGTTAACCACGTCGCAAGACGGTCATACGCGATGCTAGCATTCGTACGCCGAAATTGTTCTGCATTTAACAACCCACAGACTTTTAAAAATTGTATTGTTCTTTTGTTAGATCAAGATTAGAATATGCCGCTGTTATTTGGAGACCGTACCAAATAGGTCTCTCTAATCGGATTGAGCCAGTTCAGAAAATTTTTCTTCGTCTTGCGCTCCGACCTTTTAAACTTTTCGGAACCTGTACTATCTTACCGCTCTCGATGTTTATTGATTGACTTAAAACCCCTTGATAGCAGACGATCTATTCTATCGTGCTCATTTATTATTCGTATCATTTCCGGATCTATTGATTTTCCTTCCTTTTTAAGTAAAACTCAATTTAATATTCCCAATATGAGGCCCCGACAGTACGAAACCTTTAAAATTGGCTTCTCGAGAACCAACTACGGGGTGAATGCTCCGATTTCTAGGGCATGTGCAGATTTAAATATGTTTCTTAATTCTTCTGGTGCTGATTTTACATGGCTGTATGGCTTCTTAGTCAACCATTTTAAATAATTTTTTTCTATGGAAATTACTAAACTATTGTACATTAGCTTAGCATAGTCTGTAAGAATGTATCCATTCAAAGGCAAAATTAATAAATAATAATAAAATATGTAATGTGCATCTTAGTGTTGTTCCAAAAATGGAGGGGCCTATAATTTTATGACACCTCCGTTCGACAGATGGTTTTTTATGTGGAGTTCTTTCAAGAAGCATTGCCTGCCCAAGGGCGGCCGCTATTAGGAAAAACTTTTCTGATAATCGGCGTTTCATGACCGGGGCTTCGAATTCCGACACCAGTAAATTCACACACTAATACATTCGGCTAAGGTGATCGCTTTATTAATCTATTATTCAGATTATTTTTATACTGATATTAATTCAGAGTCCCTGAGATGACTATTCAGCAAAGAAGAATAAGATGAATCTCCCTCTGTATTTGTATGGCTAATCTATTTTTTATAAAAAACTTCAATGCCTAATTTTTATGATTGCATAAAAATAATCTTAGATCTAGTTCATCTTTCAAGTATTTATTTACATACGAAGTGCAATTTACAAAACGTCGAAAATTTCGATCAACCATTAAACCATTTGCTATCCCTCAAGCAACATTAACCCAGCCGCAAACTTTAGTCGAAAAAAAACCAACGAAGCTATTAAGACAAAGCTGAAATAGCGTCTACTCGTGCACATATTCATACATGTACATGTATGTGTGAATGTATGTATGCATGGAGTGTAAGTATGTATGTATGTATGTACGTGCGTTTGGATATTTGAAGATGTATTTTTGTTACAGTTCGCCCACTATTTATAAATACAAATTCGTAATTACTTTTTAGTGCTAAAACACACGAATTTTATGACTTGCTGAGAGAATTTTCGCATAATTATTTTGAATAAATATTTGGCTAAATTTCCGTAAGTAAACAAGGAACTGAAAATTTAAAAATAAGCATAGACTGGAAATTGTGCCAAAGGGTGTTTTGAGAATTTTGAAGTGTGTTTTGCTTTGCTTCTTATCGGTGGAAAAGGAAACGCGATTATTCATGAAGTATAAAAGATATATATTTAATTTTTTTTTACATGAAAGTATGTACAAAACTACGAGTCGGAATTACTTTGCGTCGGATGTATGGAGGATGAGGTTGAATCATCTCAGCACCTTCTCCTTAGCTGCCCTGCTATGGCGGGGCTAAGATCCAGGCATCTTGGCTCTTAATTCTTTGCCACGCCTGCTGATATAGCTGGCGTTGACATTAAAAGTCTGATGAATTTCATCAGCAGCACAAAGCGGTTGACGCAAACGCAGCACAGTCATCATTCGTAATCCACACACTCTAAACCCACCCTCCTAACCATCCCAGCACCACCTCTCCCTACCCCCTTCCTGTATCCCATCGGTCTTTCTCTTTCACCTCACCCCCTTGATAATGGTATAACAAAGGACGAAACCGTTTTTTTCTTCGTCCAAGTGTGCTCATTCCTTGGCCAACCATACCAACCTGACCCAGCCTAACCTAAGAGGCTACTTCAGTGGACACTAGAAATGCTTAAAAAATGGTTCTAAATGAAGCTGGGTGTACAAATAGAACTTCTCGGTTGGAAAAAGTATTTATTGAAGATTCAATTGTATCGAAAAATATCTTAGCCGTAGCCTTTACCAACAAACAAAACTGCAACATCGGAGGCAAAATCCTGAAGTGTTTATTAAAAAACCAATATACATATTTGCATAGAGTAGCAGTTTAATGTGAATTTTTTCCTATTGTTTTTGTTTTGTTTTGTTTTTTTGTGAAGACGCTGCTGGAATGGGAATTTTTCACCAGTAGCGACCAACGATGATTATATTCTTGATATGCTAAAAAAAAGATTGCGCCCATTTTATTTTACAAATTTTAAATAAAAAAATTTACACATAACCGTCAGTTAAAACCCTTCAAGTTATATTTTATCATTATTATTTGCGCCAGCTCCTAAATAGCTCAGAATTCCCCAAATGTGCTTAGACGCAACTCACGACAAATCTCCATTTATCTTGAAAGCAATAAATTTGTCAGCCACTCTCCGCACGATTTGTCGCTTTTTTACTTTTTAACAGAAAACATATAAAATATGGCAGACATACATATCAACATAAGCAGCTACACAAATACAAGCGCACATATAAATAAATATATTTATGTACAGGTACATGATTGCCGACATCAACTTTTCCGCGGGTATCAAAGAAAATTTATCGCATTTTAACGCCACTTTACATTTTCGATATTCTCTATTAGTCTAGTTTTCACTTGGGATCTTCAAGGCTATAAAAAACTAAATTACTTTGATTTTTATCGGCGAAATAGTGTGGCAATAGGCGAGGGGGCATCTTGCAGTTGCTGGCAAAAAAATCGGGACATGTGATAATCTTTAATTTAAAGGGTTAGATGTATGCAATGTGTGTCTAGACCAGCCCGATGGGGCAATCTTTCCAAGTAGGCAGGATTGAAATGAGGGGAGAATCTGTGCCGAGACTATTGAAATTGAAATGTGAATAGGTCGAGCCAAGGAGCACCAGGAGATTTGGTGGCTCCTAAAACACTCAGGCTAAAAAGCCCATTGTATTTAGAGCTCTGGAAAGAGGGAAGATAGTCAAGGAGGGAAGGAGAAAAGTATCAGGGAAAGAAAAAGGAAAGAATAGAAACAGAGGTAGAGGTAGTTAGTCCTGTGAGAATTTTCCAGATTCTTTGGCAAATCTGTAAATATCCTCCAGTTTTAGAGAACAAATATTACTCTTTCTCACGACATGGGAACCCAAAACTAGTAGCCTTGCTCTAGCAAAGGCTGGACACTCACAGAGAAAGTGTTCAGTGCTATCCGCCTTCTCCAAGCAAGACAGGCACATTGGGTCCTCAATGATTCCAATGGTGATCACATGCTGACCCCATGGGTTGAGTCCTGTAATAATACCGACCATCAACCGAATGTCTTTCCCTCCAAGTTTTAGTAGAAAGTTTGACAGTTTTCTGTTCGGACTTGTCACAAATACTTTGCAGCTCTGCCGCATCGTAGACTGGACCATCGCTCTTTATGTAGATTGCCTACATAATCGCTGATCCAATTCATGTTTCCTGTGGAACTGATTCCGATTAATGGCACTGGACCTTGTGGGGAACCGCTGATCCACGGTTGGCCTATTCATCGGCGATTTCGTTCCCTTGATCATCGGAGTGTCCTGAAACCCATATAAGTACAAGCCTGTTCTGTCTTGCTACAGAATTAAGCTTCTTCTTACATTCTTGAAAAATTTTTGAGGTTTGCTTTTGCTGAAAACTTCAATCTGTTTAACGCTCCATCTCCTCTCGATTATCCATTCGGCTACTTTCAGGATAGCAAAATTTCCGTTTGGAAAACAGTTGCCATTCCTCCTATTGCGTAATGGTACTTATGTATTACTCTCGTTTAAGTACCATCTGGCTCCAGACCCTATTTCATTCTTAGACACATCGCTAGACATATCTATAGACTAGACATAGAAAATATCCGTCAAACCTCCCTGAATGCATTCTGGATTGCTCAATTCTCCATTGCTCACGAGGCTATTACCTCTGTCTACACTGACGGCTCCAAAATGGAATCGGGAGTCGGAGATAGGGTTTTCTTTAAATCAACCAATATATTTTCTTAAAACTGCCGAATACTGATAGTGGTTTGCGAACCTGCAGGCATCGCGGGAGCGACGGAGATATCAACATTTTTTCCGATATTCAAATCGCAATCAAGGCTCTGACGACGCCATGATGATGATCCAAACTGTTCAACACCTGCAAGGAGGATATCAAATATCTTGGCTCTGCAGACAAAATTTCACCGATCTGGATTCCTGGACACAGGAACATAAAAGGAAATGAAGTTGCTGTTGAGCTTGCCAGAAAAGGGTATACGCCATTGGTTTCAGAGGTCTTTCACACGGTTCTTGGCATCCCTTTGACTGTTGTTAAAGACGAATTGCAAAACTTATTTCTTAGGAAAGCACAGATCGTTTGAAGCTCGATTTCTTCGTGTGGTATTTCGAAAGTCCTATGATCCCAGTACAATAGATCCAAGGCTCAGATAGACCTGGGGACTCCATGCCATTCAATTTCTACATTTGTAGCTATGTGTACCGGTCGTTAATCCCCATTGGAGAAGATGTGGGTATCTTTTCGGGGCTTTCCTCCTCCACAAATGGGGAGAACTACTATTTTAAGCCGACACCGAACGGCTGAAAATTTTCAATGGGAAGCTTTTTCCTGACAGAAATTCAATCGGAGGATTGCCATTACCTGCCGAAGGCGACTGCTTTAGAAAAAAAATCAATAGAATAGAATTGAATAACTGGAGGTTTCCACTTCGACCTAAGGGATCTTTGTTGCCTTTACTTATCACAACATCTTATCCACGCTCCTTATCCAAATTCCCTATGTAAACCTAAGTTCCAGCTGCGGTAGGCTGAACGTGTGTGTCTTTCTTCTGGTCGTACCAAGACGAGATGTCTCCTCTTTATTCTCGCTTCGGCATCGCATTCGAGAAGAAGTTTTGTTGGAGTTTCTGAGGATTGTTCACAAAAACAGCAGAAGTCTGTTAACCATATCCGGACCTATACAGAGGGTTGCGTAATCTGCATGACCTGTGATCTAGTGAGTATTATCAGTTTGTCCTTTGTGATATTTTTAACATACCTGACTTTTGATTGTACCCCCAATAAGGACTTAACCTGGCGTAGTCGCATTATTTGATGTCAGCTTATATCTCTTAGGGTTAAGTTTTCCAATTCTTAGTTGACGGTAGGAAATGGCTTCTATTAATAGCGAGGTGGTAGTTTTTCTACAATACATAAACCATCAGCCACATTTGAAGCCTTCATTCCCTGCAACGTGCCATAATTTTTATTATCATAGGCTCAAAGCTGGCTTAGAAGACTTTTGCAGCTGTTCGTTCGACGCGATGCCATTACGCTCAAGTCTAGAGCCTTTAAAACTGTATATCATTCGACATGATACTTATTCTGAACCACTTATCCTACTATTTTCCTGAGTAAATATTTCTATTGCAAAAATTAGAATGCCTTGATTCGAAAATACCTGCATCAGTATTTCGTTCCTCCAGCTGTGACCTAGTAGTATACAAAATCTGGAAGTCTTCGTCGATAGATAAAATTATCGGTTCTCAACGGCCCAGTTCAGGGAGTATGTATTTAATGAGGTTTTGAAATGATAACTTTGTTTGCATAATATCTGAGAATTTGATAAAGAGGCCACCTGTAATAGTTTAAGGGTCTCTAAATCGCCATACTACTACTATTCTTGAAGCAAGCGCTACGTTCCCCCTTTCATTTGAAAAGGACTAGTGACACACTGTCCTCCTGAATCAGACCTTGGACCGACTCTTTGAAAATGTTTCATACAAATAATGCAATCTCAGAAGAAGTATTGAAAAGTTTATTAATTCACTGCTAAAGCACACAAAACATGTTATTAAAGCCACGCTTCTAAGATGGTGTTGAGGCCATAAATGGTAATGAACATACGGGCCGCCCAAAATCAGTAATCACCGAATACTCCATCGGAATTCTTCGTCAATTTATCAAAAATGAACCGAAATCATCGTTGAAATTCATGGAATCGGAGTTGAACATCTCCAAAACATCGACTTATCGCATTTTAACTGACCATTTGGGCTTAGGAAAGGTCTGTTTCATTCCGCATAAGTTAAATGAGGACTAAAAATTGCTCAGAATTTAACATTCGAAAGACCTTATTAAAGAGGCGAGAAAAGGCGAGAACTTCCTTTACAACATTGTAACTGGTGATGAAACGTATAGTTTCCAACGTGAATCTGAGACTAAGCGTAAAAGCGCCCAATGGAAGGCCGCAGACGAGCCACCACCCAAAAAACCAGGTTTGGAGAAGTCAAAAATCAAGTCGATGTTCATTTGTTTTTACGATTCCAAGGGAGTTGTTCACAAGGAGTTCGAGCCAACGAGCCAAACCGTCAATGCAATTTTCTATCTTGGCAGTTTGAAGCGTTTATTGCATCGCAATCGTCGAATTCGCCCTGAATACCGCAAAGGAAGAAGCTGGCGCTTATTGCATGAAAATGCAGCATCTCATCGATCCACTCTTGTGTCTGATTTTTTCACTAGAAATCGCATTTTAACCATCAATCACTCACCGTATTCGCCTGATATGACTCCCTGTGACTTCTAACGACATTCCGGTCAATGACCTGTAACACTCTTTCGAAAAGCTGTTAGATCGCGCAAAACAGTGTATCGAGGCCAGAGGAGACTATTTTGAATAAATATACTCGAAATTATCAGAACGAAGCTCCTGTCGTTTCTATTTTAGCTCAGTATTTTTTATTTTGGACTTCACCTTGCATTTCTCAAAACATCTTTCTAGAAAGCTATGCATTTCATGTAACTACATAATAAAATAAATAAACAAAAAAACAATTGCGAGAATGCAGCAAAGACAGCTTTCTATGTTGTCCGTATTTTTATGTCTGTTGCTGTATTTTAAATTTTTTGTGAATCTCAATTTTAGTTAGAATATTCCAACAGATGCCCTTTCTACTTAACAATTCTGTCCTTCGTAGGTATACAGAGCATGGATGGGAGCGCACAATACACGCCCTCACACAAGCATTAACAGATGCGTAGATTAGATGATTTGTCAGGCAGCTGTTTGACGAAGGATTCGGGTGCAAATGGGTGCCTTCAATATCAAGCGTTTGCATACCTGGTTGGTTTTTTAACAACTCCTACAGAAAATATTTTCATGCACACCGAACTCTCAACTAAAGAGACTTAGCTTAGTTTAGCTTCTCATAATCGCGCCCTAAAAAAAAAGCAGATAAGTACTTTAGCTTAATTGCTCGTGTCCATGCACAATTGCTTGTGAAATTCAACTAAAATCCCTTAAATCGCATTTTTGTTATTAAATTTTCTTATCTGTTTCTTTTGTTTTGCTGTTCTTAATTCAGAGGATTATTTTGCCATCAGCTCTTTGATTTATCCTGACTTAAAATGCGATTAAGTTAGTATGAAAAATAAGGACATTTCTAATGCCAAGGTAACACTGTATGTATGTGTGTGTGGTAGTATACATATGTTAAAACATTCTGTCAAAAAAATATTGGAAATTGTTCATTTAAAAAGCGCGCGCTACACATATGTTTTTTTTTTTTTTTTTTGAATATTTGCTCGACTGTCCTCTATAGTGTCGCAAGATTTGAGCGGGATCTGTCAATTAACTTGTTTCTAGCATTTAATTATATCAGTCAACCGCAGGTATGCTCTGCGATTTTCACTATGGATAAAAATATCAAACAAAGAATTTGTCTTCAATTTAGTGTTTTAAACGGGATTTCGTGTGCCGAATCATTGAAAATGTTGCAGAAAGCCTATAGAGAGTACGCTTTATCAAAAACACGGGCCTTCGAGTGGTATAAGGCCTTTGCAGAGGGGCGAGAAGTCATGGAAGGTTTGCCCCGATCTGGTCGCCTATCAACGTCTTCAACAGATAAAAACGTCGACAAAGTCAAGAAGATGATGCTGGAAAACCATCATTTAAGTTTGAGGGAGGTAGCTCGTGACCTTAGCGTGACTCACGAATCAATTCGCAACATTTTGCACTCGTTCCAACATTGCTCGACTCGTTCCAACAGAGTTGAATTTCTTTCAAAAAATTCATCGGAAGAAGGTGGCTGAAGACATGCTTGAGCAAGTGAATTCGGATCCAATGTTTATCAAATGCATCATAACAGGTGATGAGACGTTTGATACCTCCAACAAGCAGATGTATGCAGCCAACCCAAGCTATTGAAGTTATTGAGAGAGATGGAATTTAGGTGTGAGCACTGCCGCAGGCCATCGAAGGAACCAGTGGCCTTAATCGTCTAGCTGCCAAACTCCAAAGAAAGTACTCAGCAGCCTCCTTCTCGGGAAGGTCCCTACAGTTGGGGATTAAATTGCAATGGGGGTTTAAATTGCAATGGGGATTAAATTGTAATCCTAGCTTCTCCGCGGGTGTGCCGTTCGTCCAATGACTGGTAAACTTAGCTGCAAATTTGGAAATTTATGACGTGGGCTTCCCAAGAATTTCTGAGTCCTCCGTCTATTGTTATGCGGCCAAAGGTCTTCGAAATATCACGCAAAGAAAAAGAGCTTCATCACTTCTGCGCTGTCCTGAGAAATAATTTGCGCAGTTGCCCTTTAACAACAGTCACGGAGATGCCGGGTAAAAAGAACTTTGAGACTAAGTCCTCTACCTGGCAAGCTCATCAGCAATATCACTTTCCTCTATGTTTCTATGTCCTGGAAATCAGATCAAAGAAAATGTATCTGTACACCCAAGAGATTTGATCTTCTCTTCGCGTTAACTAAGCGAGCGCTGGGCTCGTGCACGAACGTGCAAAGTCACGAGATCCTTCTGGCCACAGCTAGATCGGGGGGCTCGAAGGAACTTCTAAAGCTAACAAAGCCGCAACTCTCGAATTCTTTGGGTATTCTTACCAGACATTGTCCGTTAGGCGTACATGCGGTGAGGCTTGGAATTGCTTCAAGCCCATTCTGCCGCAGAGGTCTGGAGGATGAGGTGGAATCATCTCAGCACCTTTTCAGCTGTCCTGCTCTTGTCTGGCAAATATTTAGACCTGTGGGCACTAACTTTTTCGCTACACCTGCAAATATATCCGGTTTAAATATCATACATCTTGTGAAGTTCATCAGTAGCTTGATGCAGCTAATAACGAACGTAAAATAGCCACCGTCGGCGTCGTCGTAAGTGTATGGTCATCATTTCCTAATCACTAGGCCCCTTCTTCCCTCCCTTCTGCTTGCCCTTGTATCACAACGGACGAATTTTTGAGTATTTGTTCAAGTGGGCCCCAAACAAGGGCAGCCATTTAACCTAACCCTAACCTACAGGTGTTGTCAGTTTGGATCTGAACCATGAAAAATATTAGTATATTAAAATTGGACCCTCAAACTAGCATTAAAGAAGTGGACGTACAAGTGGACGTATTTTTTTTTAAATAATCTTTAAAATCGCATATCTCGAAAAGGGTTAAGTCTTGGGCATCATCTCATATAAAGAAATTAATTAGAAAATACCTTATTTGAAATGTCTTTAACCATCTAGGATGACTCAAGCGGTAGCCTTGTATAGCACGATAGGTTTTAATAAAGGGTGGTTAAATTTCAAGGGCCGATGTTGAGTGTGAACCACACCTAAACGTCAACGACACCGTTGGACTTCTTTCTTTGGGGTTATTTGAACGAAAATGTGTACGTCGATAAGCCAGCAACAATTCAAGAGCTAAAGGATGAGATAATTCGGCACATTAACGGCATAGAACCTCAATTATGCCTCAGCGTCATTGAAAATTTGGACCATCGGATGGAGGTGTGCCGCCGAGGCCGCGGCGGCCATTTGGTCGATATTTTGTTTTACATGTAATTCAGCCATATCAGTATTATCATAATAAAGAGAAATAACAATAATTTACTAAAACAAATGTATTTTATTCAAAATCAACACCGGTCTTTGAAACTTAACCACCCTTTAGTTTCCAAAGGGTGCTCGTTTACAAACTTCACCAGGATAAAAATGTGAGCTTTGAAATTTGTAAACCATTTACACTTTGAAACATCATTCGTATACGAGATGAAAATTACGGTACTCGACTGTGCTCCGTTAACATTTGAAATAACTAGAATACTTTATTTAAAGAGTCACTCTAATGTCAGTGTATTTATGTAAGTTACTGTTCTGGCAATGCAATTTTATAGACACACATTTTTAGTACTTCTCCCTCGATTATCCCTTTTAATGCTGAGTTTCTGTCATCACAGATTTTACGAGTATTTGCTACTAGATTTGAGTTTGCCCTACTGCTACGTGATTAAGTTCCCGCTTCTGTTTTGGTGCTTTTAACTACCAGGATTTTCGTTTTTATGATGATGCCGTTGTAATCTTAACGAGCGAACTGTTGCGTGGCTTGAAGACTTTAATTTTAAATTATTGATATGAGCAGCGATAAGGGAAATGCTCAAATGGCTTCTTAAGTTGCAATGGAAAAAAAACTGCAGGAAAATGAGAAATGTGTAAGAAAAATATTGCTGAAGAAATTTAAAAACAAAGAGAATTTATTTTGTATCAAAAGAAAAAGAAAAGTAAATAGAACACAAAGTATCTGGTGAAATATCTTTGTTGCCCAATCTTACAACATTTTCTGTCCAATCTTAAGGCGCTTTTATTATTATTAACTTACGTGATTGGCTTATTGTTTATTTGAGTTTTGTAGCTCTTAATAGCTCGTGCGGCCACTGTGGGTGGCCAGCTACCTTTTCCTAAATATATGTATTGAGCTGGGGTGACTTTCGTAAAGAGTATTACTATTAGATAAGTCACTTGGTGCAATTAGTACCATTGCACGAGTAGTAGTTGGGCATCCCTTTTACGCTTTCAATTTACCATTTGCCGTCTGAGAAGTGCAGAGATTTGCTAAGCGAACGAAATGACAAACGAAATACAAAAAGCTCAACTTGATGCAAGGTTTTAGCTGAAAAGTGTGCGAGGTAAGCAATTTACATTTCCGGCTTTGGGCATTTCTAAAGTTAGCAGGCCCCATCTGACGATTCTATTTGAAAGTTTGACACATTTTACCATGAGCGAACTTTGAGCGTTAGTGTTGTTTGCAGTGGCTGTATAAAAACACATCGGCGCAAAAATGGGGCTCGTTTTGATCTAGGTATCTTTATTTAACTTGGGGCTATCTCATCACTCTAGACGTAATTTGACGACTGCGTGTGCGAAGCAGTGGCAAGAGGATAAGCGTATGCTTGCAAGATATTTGTAGATATTTTTCGAAGCTATCTTTGTGTATATCCGAATTTTTGTCGTACGATTACCTACTTATTTATTGCTGTTCTGAACTCTGCGTGAAGCATAGTGCCTGTACAATAAATCTAAATCTCACTCTGCTAGGTGCTGCATTACAAATTGCATTAAAGTTGTAGTTTGCAACGTCGAGATCTCTATCAATAGTTCTATGGGGATTCAATCAGAATCTGCCTTACAATATGGTTGCTGGGTTTGCGGAATGCGTGACCATACAGCGTCACTGGTTTACAGGTATGGCCTTGATAATTTTAAGTATGAGCGGTATGACAAGTAACAGAATTCACATATTTCTCAAGAGTCAAAATAGACTGATTTATAAGACCGTCGCATTCTCTTTTTGAAGCCAGCCATTCTGCCGCTCGTGAATTTGTGTATCTCGGAATGATATTTGACTCGCAGGTAATCTTTGCTACTCATAATGACTTTATTATTTCTAAAACATACTCTAATCTACAAAGCTTTCCTCTGCCGCTATGAGAGAGACTTAAAGATTTAGAAAAGTTGTTTTTGTAAATTAGAAGCCGATCACTTGAATTTATTCCTATCGAATCGAAAAAGTGCAGCGTAGTTTCTTTCATTTTGCTCTCAAGGTACTTAATTTCCCTGATACTTTGCCGTCCTACTCGTATACTGCTCGTTGTAGGCTTTTAGAAATGAAATCACTTGAATAGAGAAAACCCATTCAATCGCTATTCTTTCTCTATGACTTTTTTATATCTGGTCTCAATAATTGCCCGGAATTACTTGAGCTAAGCTTCAATGCCAATAAAAACGAACTAAAATTTTTTTTTGACTATGCAAGTCTTCGAACGTCATCAAATTCAATAGAATATTAATAGGTATCCGTTGATTCCGATTTTGTGCTCACGTGGCCTCGTTTTGGCTGAGCGCCTAAATTTGTATACTCTTTCATCTCATTTTTAGTTAAGCCAAATTTGTTAGTCTAGTATATAAGGTTTATACTCGTATAATCATAGGTTCAAAAAGGAAATGAAGTAAGAGCGTAATGCACGGCAACTTTAATAAAATGGCGTTTCCATGCGCTGATTGGCTCTACATATCTCTAAAAGAGAGGATAAGGAAAAGGTACTTTATATTCTCCGGCACCAGCATAATATCGTTCACGTTACTCGTGAGAGCCGAGATGTAAGCACACACCATTTGCATGCTGCATATAATTATGTGCATTGCAGAGCAGTCAACAGCAGCTAGAGCGCATGATGAAAAGAATAATGAGATGGCGCCTGTCGTGGTACCGTTACTTTGCGCTCAGCGAATTTGCCAATGAGTTACGTGATTTTAGCTCCAGTATGGCCAGATTACCATTTTCGTAACTTGATTTAGCATTTTTTTTTTTTTTGTTATTTAGTGTCGGAGTTTTAGTTCTTTTTTCATGACATTTTTCTTGCCTGTTCTAGTTAAAAGTAATGTTTATAGATTTGTAAAATATAAATTTTTTAAAAATTAGTTCAATAATTCACTCAGTTTTATTTAGCTTTACTTTTTTATAACATCTGGTCGCATTGCCCGCGATTGCAGGTGTTGTTGGTGTTCTTCTGCTTTCGGCAGTCAAATCTCTCTCTCGCTACTGCAGTGTTGCCTAGCTTTGGATATAAAAAACGCACTCAAATGCCCATTTAAAGAAAATAAAACACCAAATTTTTATTGAATTACTTAAAGAACTTTGTATGCGTGACAAATTGTCTTTAAAATGTGCGCTTTTTTAAATAAATGTGTTATGGTTATGTGCAATGTAATTTATGAGTTTTTTTTGTTGAGAGAAACTCTTTTGTTCAGGGAACGACTTTTTTGCTCTATTAGAGTTTATGTAACTAGATAAGGTACTCTTTATGTAAAAATGCCGTTATGGTTTCCTCAGTATGCCATTTTTTGGCTTATTTTTACTATGAATACACCTCTTGATGCTTTATGTGCCACTAAGGGTTGATGACCGGAAGAAACGATTACGCTTCTATAGTTTTAATTCGCATTCAGTAAATTCAAACGCTTTTAAAAATGTGTAAAAAAGTGTTCAATCTTAAGAAGAGTTGAGAGAAGAAGATTTAATATTATTGCATAACCTTAAAAGGAACAAAATATTAAATTTACACTTTCAAAATATCAAATTTTATAAGTCAGAGTGACCTTTTTTAAACTTCTTTTGTTTAATAATACAGTTTTTTTTATTAACTTACAGTTTTGGTAGCTTTGAATTAAAAAAAAGCAACAAACACCAAACTTAAAAATGTTTGCATTTTGGGTCTAAAAAAGCACTCAATTTATTGCGAAGAGCAAGTGGTTGGCAACACTGCACAACTCGCCAAACGTGACGTCACGCGTGCTTTCCCCAATATGAGTAAGACTCAGGACGGAGAGAATAATAAGGTAGCACCGATCGTGGTATCGCTACTTTCCTCTCAGCGAATTCGAAAGAAACGCTGTGTGTGTTACATCGCACTTATGCAATTTATTCGGGTGTTGTTTGCATAATTTCCTCTTCTCCTTGCATTCTTGGTCACATTTTCACATCTCTCTCATGCAATCACACCAATGGGGCGTCAATAAGTGTGTGATGGGCGCAATCTTGTTTTTTATAATACTTAAGTAAGACTTATCCAGTGGCAGAAGCTGATCTCATTACTAAATCGTATGCGGACCTAGTTATGAGTTACGGCTGCCTTGGTCTGTATATGTACAATCTATAACTCTCATATCAGTTTTATGAAACCCATAACTGTTGTGGCCTCATTCCCAAACTTTATAGTATCACTAAAAGCTATCCAGCTCAAATACCGCTGTCCCTCCCTTTACTTTATTTTTTCGACTATCTCTCCCTCACTTTGCTTCTTCCTCGCTCTCATCCTCTTATTCGGCCCAAAACTCTACCTAAGATAACTAATCGTGTAAAGAGTATTTCAGACGACGCTCTTAGATGTTTCTTTTTATTAAATATACGGCTCTTAATAATTATATGTGAAAAATGGTATAATTTAAATGTTTACCATAAGCACGTCGACAGGTAAAATCCGCCAAATAGTTGATTCATGAATGCCTAATTTTTAAGAACGTCGAGATATCTATTTAGAGAGTTGTTCGGTAACACTTTGTGCTCCAGCAGTTATATTCTCAACAGAACTTCTAATTTTTGGATGGCCAGTCCTTTTTCTATCCTAAATACCGGCAGTTTCTTGAAATTTTTACCAACTTCTGAATTGTCGACTCATTTGGACGATTATTTCTACCAGAAAATCATGATTTATTTTAGTTCAATGAATATGCCTGTCTCTCTTATTTTTCCCTGGTTAATACTACAATTTTGGCGTTCAAAATGCAATTTAAAATTTTCATATAACTCAAGAGACAACATTTTCTACTTTGAAATTTAATATTCTGCGAGTATATCATTTTTCTCTAGTAATTAATTTATTTAATAATTCAAATTGTAATTACCAATCGGAGAATTGGCAACCTCTGCCACATTTCGCGGTTTTATTGGCACACTCTGTTGGCGGCAACAAACAAGCACTTCTCTGATTGACATAAACATGACATAAAACAAACAGCCAAATAGCCAAACAGGCAAACAGCATGAAAAGAAAAACTCACTGACGTGCAAGTGATAGTTGTATGTACATATAGACATACATACATACGGCAGATGACAGCAACGTTTAGGCCGTGTGGATTGGCGCCAGCAGGAAATGAGTTGCCTGCAAGAAAAACCAGAACTAGTGAAAGAAATTTGTGCTACTTCAGAGCAAGCGGTGTTCGGAGATAGCGAACCATTTCGCAGCTCAA
Organism: Anastrepha fraterculus; assembly: GCA_037575425.1. Lineage (NCBI taxonomy): Eukaryota > Metazoa > Arthropoda > Insecta > Diptera > Tephritidae > Anastrepha > Anastrepha fraterculus. Next base: position 28,776 of record JAYXIM010031945.1, on the reverse strand, counting down.
GTGGCAGGCAGCGACATCTACGCTCAGGGCATGAAAGTAACAAATGTTTATTTGTTAAAAAAAGTAATAATTAATAATTGAATATAAAAAATTATTCATCCTATACCAAAGCAAAATAACAAAAGCGAAGAATAGCACTTTTCGATCTTTGCGAACAGGATGTCGTATGAGGAATATGGCCTCTATTGCAGTCGACTCAAACTGGAGAAAATAGGGTTTTTTTCGACAAAATTGCTTTCATCGGAAAAGTCTAAACAGGAGTTGTCACGAGCTATGCTTTCAGAAGCTTCTACAATGACTGCATCAAATACAAGTGGATTGCCATCTTTGTATCTTGTGAAAATACCATCTTGATTTGGGTCCGATATTCTTCATCTAAAATAGAAGTTTCATGCCAGAATGGCATTTTAATTAGTCTTTTCGAGTAGTCCAGAATTTAATCAGATTCGATCCTGAAGATATTGTAAATGTTTTGCGCGATTGAAGATTGATTGTAAGATTGTTTTATTTTATTAGGTGCGCAACTAAGTTCTCGCTGTTTTTATTTTGATGAAAATACAATTTTATTCTGAAAAAATGGTTACAAGTGAATCATTGAAAGTACTGCCCATCGCTGGCTACTACTCTTTCCCATCTTTCTGGTAGATCTCGTATACCGTCGCTATTTTGAGGCTATCCACGGATCAAGCCATTTTTTGATGACTTCATATGAATGGAACTGCTGGTCAGCTAGACCATGTGTCATCGATCGCAACAGGTGATAATCGGACGGCGCAATGTCTGGAGAATATGGCGGGAGTAGTAGGATTTCCTATTTCAGTGTTTCCAGGTAGGTTTTAACGGATTTGGCAACGTGAGGTCGAGCGTTGTCATGCTGTAGAATATCTTTTTCATGCCTCTCCGCGTATTGCGGCCGCTTCTCGCGCAGTGCTCGGCTCAATCGCATCAATTGAAGTCGCTGCCGATCCCCAGTGATGGTTTCGCTTGGTTTTAACAGTTCATAATAAATAACACCAACTTGGTCCCATCAAATACATAACATAACCTTCGCAGCGTGAATACTCGACCGAGGCGATGACGTAGAAGCATGACCGGCAGTCCCCATGACTTTCTTTTCTTTAGATTGCTGCATTGAATCGATTTTTCAGTGCCCGTCACGATGCGATGAAGAAAATCCTTCCGTTTTGCCGCTGGAGTTGTAGTTCATAGGCGAAAAACGACAACGACGTTCAACATCTATTGGTTTTAACTCGTAAGGAACCCAAGTCCCCTGTTTCTGAATTCTGAATCATTCCCAAAGCATGCAATCTCTTGGAAATGGATTGGCGGGTAACTCTTAATACTGAAGCAAGCTCTTCTTGCATTTGTCACGGATCCTCATTGAGCCTCCAATTCAGCGTCTTCGAAGGTTTTTGGCCTTCCTTCACGCGGACGGTTGTCAACATTAAAATCTCCGTCTTTGAAGCGACGGACCCAATCTCGACACTTTGTTTCACCTAAAGCAGCATCCCGATAAACTTTTTGTAGCTCTCGATGCGCCTAAGCCGCCGTTTTTTTTCGAATGAAAGAGGAAAATCAACACTCCTCGCAAATGACGATTATTCGGCACAAAATCAGACAGCAGACAGCAAAAAAGTCTACGGAGTCAGCCAAACTCCTGCGTCGTGTAGCTACATCTGTTGGGAAGCCACAGACACCATTACCGAACCAACCGATTAAGTCTACATCTGTTTGCGTGATTTTAAAATGCTTCCACCTATTTAGAATCCCGCCGACTGTGAAGTTAAGGCTGTAATACGGTTTCTCTGTGTGCCCAAGGTTTCAAATCAGTTGACACTCATCACCAAATCAGTGAAGTGTATGGTGAAAACATTATGAGTGATGGAATGGGGCGGAAATGGGTTAGGGTCTTTAAAGATGGCCGCGCAAACATTGATGATGAGGAACGAAGCGGGAGACCTTCAATCATTACCGATGAACTGATTCAAAAAGTGAACTGTAAATTGAAAGAGAACAGACGATTCACGATTTCGTCCTTGGCTGAAAAGTTTCCTGCTGTCTCAAGAAGTGTTCTTTACGAAATTGTGTCCGAACGTTTAAATTATCGGAAAATGTGTTCACGCTGGGTGCCAAAGTGAAAACAACTGTGACGCAGTGTTTGTCTAATCAGGCGGCAATCTTCTTTAACGATGACATACAAAAGCTGGTCCCAAGATACGATAAATGCCCCAATAGTAATGGGAATTATGTAGAAAAGTAGAGTAAAGTATGGCCTTTCAAGTGAATAAATTATTTTTGGAAAAAATTTACTTGCTGTTTTTTTATGTCAAAACGGTACTTAATTTAATCACACGCCTCGTATGTTAAACTCAGCTGATGTGGCTTCTTCTATCAGTTTTCGCAAGGGATGGCAAATTTTCCGTTCGTTAACTTTTTTGCGTTTTTTTTTGTGCTCTTTGGAAGGGAGTTTGCGCTTACTCTCTGGATTTGAATTCATGGCTGATGATGGCTAATTTTGTGATAGAACACAACTAATATTTCAAAAAATTATTAAAAGGCTTTTTGTAAATATGAGCATACTTTGTATATGCATGTATGTTTGTATGTTTGCACACAGATATTTATACACAAATACTTAAGTAAATACACAAAATGCAATTCATACCAAAAATGCAGAGATGGCAAGGTGAATGAACGTCTTTCATAAATATATACATCCATATACGATTATATGTATTTACTCCGACATAGTAATTCACACATTCAAATATTCATACATGTACGCACATACATACATATTTATAGATACAATGTATGTCATTAATGGAAACGAGACAAAAAGCAAATACCGTGACGTCAAATGTCCAATGTTTGCATTTCAAAAACTTCGGAATTTCAAATTTAGCCCACGCCGCAAACCGACTTTGTTTCTTTTTTTTTAAATATTCTTCTGCCTCTAATAATAGCAACGTCATCGTTAATTTTCATTGTGGTTCACTTCCCATAAACAACTTAATTTAATGCCAGCAAATGTTCCATTTATGTTTGACAACTCGCACACTTCGCGTGGACATCTACAAATTTTACACATCGTGGAGTTAAGCGGCACAGTTAAGTATGGAATGCAAGAATTTACATTCAACAACATAATTTTCCGAATAACCACTTAAGAGTAATTTTGTGAGATATCAGTGAGAAATATATGTACATCCATACATACCTCTTTCTTTATTTGGATGCAGGGAAACAGACGATACCGGACATAGAAACCTACCTTTCTATAGTATGGACAGGGACATGGTGGGTGGAGAAGTACTGTTATGACAGGGATGGTTCTCTCATCAAATGACCTAAGCAGTGGGTGGTAAAAAGCAGATGCCACTTTCGCCGTTTGGGATCGGTACTTTGACGGTAGGAGGTTTAGTTCGGGTTCAAGTTCCACACTGACAGGGTTAGGCTTTCGATGCTTCCTCCTCATAAAATAAAAAATAAATAACATATATCTTTCTACACGGCCTTTTTTACATTGAATATGCGTTCTTGCACGAATCCCAAAACAAAAATTGTTTTTCTAAACGAAACATAATTTCCAAAAGCATGCCTTAGATTAGATTAGGTTGACCTGGCTGGCTGAAAGCCATCACATAGACCTATTGATCGTTAGTGTTACCAGATGGAGCTTGACCCTTACGTTTCCTTGTAGTGGCATCTTGTAATGAGCCTTCGTCTTTTGCGAATCTAAGTAAGATCTGAAGCTCTAACCCTGAGAGACCTTCTAAACTCTCATATTGTAGAGCTCCTAAGCATTTCATTCGGATTCTAGCTAATGCAGGGCAAGAACCTAGAAGAAATTCTAGAGCTTCCCTCTCTTGCAGTTCATTGCAAAATCTGCAGCTATCTTTGTTTGAAATTCCTGTCTTGTATGCGTGTGCCGCTAACAAAGTGTGGCTTGTCAGTACACCTACGATAGTTCTGCTGTCCTTTCTATACAGGGCCAGTACGAATCGGACGTATTTATCTGCACTCTGTGTACACATATTTCACAGTTTTGCAAGTGGCTTGATTATACCACCTCCTATCTATCCGTATTTTCATGTCCGCAGCGATGCCATTGTAGATCTTCTTTAAAGGTTTCAGTATGTCGTTTTCTTGATCGAATTTTCTGTAAACAGCGCTTTTGACAATCTCATCTACAATCTCGTTTGCTGCAATCCCCTTATGTCCGGCTACCCAATAGATATGCAACCGTCTGTGTGCGGCTAATCTCTGTATGGCTTCCCTGCTTCTTGTAACATTTTTAGATGAAATTTCATATGAGTTTATTGCCTTTATCGCAGCTTGACTGTCAACGTGTATATTTATTTTGGAGTTGCTTGTTGCCTTTGCGAATGCTATTTCTGCAGCCTTTCCTACCGCAAAGACTTCTGCTTGAAAGATACTACAGTCTTCAGGAAGCTTAAATGGCTGCCTGATGCCTAGCTCTGCGCAATAGATCCCTACTCCGTTTACCATTTTCGAGCCATCGATAAATATTATATATTAAGAGTATTTGGGTAAGATTTCATTCCTTTTTTCCTCCCCTCTTCTTCTATTGTTGTTCGGACCGAACACTGCTAGTGTTTTCAAGCAGAAGTGTTTGCGATCCTGCAGGCATGAAAAATGCTTAGGGAATGCGGTAGCGATGGAGATATTAACATTTTCTCCGATAGTCACGGCGGGATTAAGGTTCTGAGGACGTCATGGTTCAGAACGAAATTAGTAAGCTCCTGTAAAGAAGAGATCAAATCTCTTGGGTGCGCAGGTAACATTTCTCTTATCTGGGTTCTTGGACGTAGGAACATAGAGGGAAATATAATCGCTGATAAGCTTGCCACGAAGACTTGGCCTCAGAGACCTCATATCCGGTCAACGGCATCCCCCTGACAGTTGTTAAAGGGGAACTGCACAAATTATTTCTCAGGAAAGCGCAGAAAAGATGGAGCTCCATTGCTTCATGTGCTATTTCGAAAACCTTTTTGGCCCCAATATGATATACGAAGGACTCAAAAAGTCCTTTAGACTCCTCGCTATTCAATTTCCAAACTCGTAGCTGTGATTACCCGCCACTGGACGATCGGCACACACGCGGAAAAGCTAGGATTACCATTTAACCCCTTTGGCAGAAGCTGTGGGGACTTTTCAGAGAAGGAGGCTGTAGAGCATTTTCCCTGTAAATGTCGGGGTTTGGCAGATAGACGACTAAAGTCACTGGGCAATGCGCCAACCTAATCAATCACTTCCATTACATCAACAGTTCTAGCTGGCTGTAGATATCTGCCTGTTGGAGGTGTCATAATGGTAACAAAACGGTGCTTTGGTGCTGCTTGAGGAGTGCCAGACCGGCCCTTCAACGATTTCACCAACCTCACGATCTTTATCACTCACGTCGAAATTGCCACTTTGGAAGCGTCGAAGCCACTCTTTCCAAGTTGTATTTGATGGAGCGTAATTACCGTAAATATTGATCAATATACGACGCATTTCAGCTGCACTTTTCATTAAAAGGTAATAATGAAAAATGACTTCCGGCAAATGTTGTTTTTTCGGGACGAACGTCAACTATTTTGAAGTCAGATAAAAAAGGATCTTTACGCTTCAAACGAATGCCAACTACTGCGATCGAGACCTCACATATCCACCTTCAAACCACCAGTATATTACCAGAGCGAACACAAAAATAGTATCAGCAGCGACACCTCTTGACGAGGGCGAAAACCAATTCCCATACCCAATAAAATATAAAGTAAGATCTCAGCGGTCCAAGAAAATTTTCATATACCGAAAGCTCAAAAATTGGAGCTAATTCGGCGAAACAGAAGGTGCCATTGAATCTAGCAGGTACCAGTGTACTTACATTAACCTTTGCCTAAAAAACAAAAATTTTAAATCCGAGCACGGATGTTATTTTTCTCACGTACAAGTGAAAATACTACAATAGGAAAATCGCATTGTCTTGTCATCCGTATAATTTTGGCGCAGACTCATACGAGTGCGTGTGATTATCGCTATTTTGGAGCACATTGAACCGACAGCTATCACCGGCATGACAAATATTTGACAAACACGCACTACTGTCAGCACCTCAAAATGAGTGGTGTGACAACCACTCACTTTTGGTATTTGTTAGAATTTTCATATATATGCAGACATACTTATGTACATGTGTACGTCTCTGGTGGGAGTGATTTAAAGAGGCTGGCGGTATGCGTAAAAGGCAGAGTTTGCTTGCTTATATGAGAATGTAGGAAATGTTGAAAATTTTGTTGACTTTTGAAAAATTTTGCCCCGAAAATGAAAATCAATTTACGAATCAAAAAAAATTTAGTACAAATATACATTAAAATGAATGTAAATTTATTATACTTATACATATGTATATGTATTCACTTGGTATAAGTGGAGCTGGTGGTGGTGGAGGTATTGTCTGAGTGACACAGCCCAGACCCAATTAACACAAATGATGCCATTTTGATACATCTAGAACCACTGCTTTTTATTGATCGAACCATCTTCATTTGACAATGAATTTGCCTATGTCGTCTATTTGCTTTTCTGCAATTCCATTCAAGTTGACCATCGGGAATTCCCCAGCATTTTATGTCATAGAGCACCCAAACTTGGGCACTCACACAGATAGGGAAAGACTGTTTCCTTAGGCTTCTCTTGATAGCAGCTTCTACAGCTATTGTTGTACCACTAACCCATCTTCCTGGCATGGTCTTCCGACGGCCAGTGGCCGGTTATTGTGGACATGGTTCTGAATATGTCTGCTTGTGGCTTTCTTAACAAATCGTCAGTTCTGGATTTGTTGAAATTGGTCCACGTTTGTTTAGTAAGCTTGCAGTTACCTTTGTTAGCCCATCTGTCAACGGCCTGCTTCAGAAATAGCGAGAAGATCTCCTTTTGTCGCACGCCTTGGCGGCAGCCTATTTCTGCATTGCAAATGCAGCTGATGTTTCAACAAACGCATTTTGAACTAAGTAGGTTACTATAGGGTGGGCCATGTAAAATTTGCTTTTAGAATCGGCTATAAAAAAAAAACTAATCAATATTTTTTCAAACTTTTTTTTTATTTTGAAGATTGAACATTGTCATTTATGGATGAAAAATAATATCGTTCAAATGACTGCCACGACTGGCTTCACAGTAGGCCATTCGATCAACCTAATTTTTAAGCACATTTTCGATTGTTTGGGCTCCAATTTCATGAATGGCAACTTCGATTTCGTGTTTTCAAGCATCAATCGTCTCTGGATGGTTCGCATAGCATTTGTCCTTAACAGCTCCCCACAAAAAATAGTCCAACAGGCTTAAATCACAGCTCCGAGGCGGCCAATTGATATCGGAATTTCGGCTGATTATTCGGTATTCAGAAACAGTAGCCAAAATTTCGAGTGTAACTTTGGCAGTGTGACAAGTTGCACCGTCCTGTTAAAACCAAATGTCGTCCATGTCATCCTCTTCAATTTTTGGAAACAACTCGTTGAGCATGTCACGGTAACGCTCGCCATTTACTGTAACCGGGGCTCCTCGCTCATTTTCGAAAAAAATGGCCCGATGATGCCGCCAGACCAAAAACCGCACCAAACAGTGACTCATTGTGGATGCATTTGCTTCTCTACAGTAACGTGTGGATTTTCTGAGCCCCAAATCCGACAATTTTGCTTATTGACGTAGCCACCGATGTGAAAATCAGAAAAGAAGAAGAAGACTCACCACTTTGGAAATAGGTTTTCAATATTTTCTAATTTTGTTCAAGCGTATAGCGTCCCATTTCGTAAATGTCAAACCTTTAAGTAAATTATGAACACATTTGACATGTCATTTGTGTTACCATTCTCACAAAAATAGGTGGTTCAAAAAGCAAACGCTATATGGCCCACCCTGTACTTTGGAAATATGGCACCATCAGCGCAGCTATGTTCAATCTGGCATTGTCATCGTAAAATTTGATATTTTTAATGGTTATCGATCTTAGGTAGGTGAAATGGTTCAAGTACTACTCTGGGACTTCCCAAGTAGCACTAAAGCGCCGTTTTTATGACATTAACATTGATGAGGCCTCCAATGGGCTGCTGCTCTACAGCTAACCAGAGCTGTTGATGTAACGCAGAAGGTTGATGGGATATAATTTAGCGCACTGCCTCAGGCTGTCGAAGAAAGCAGCACCCAGTGACTTTAACCGTCTAGCTGCCAAACTCGGGCATTTACAGAGAAACTGCTCAACAATCTGCTTCTCTGAAAGGTCCTCACAGCTTCTGCAATGGGCGTTAAATGGTATCCCTAGCTTTTCTGCGTGTGTGCCGATCGTCCAGTGGCCGGTAAACACAACCACGAGTTTGGAAGTTGAGTGGTGTGGGGCCCCAGAACTTTCTGAGTCCTGCGACTATTGTAATGGTGCCAAAGTGTTTTTGAAATATCACACGAAAAAATGGAACTCCATTTTCTACGTTTCCCTGAGAAATGTGTAATTCCGGTGTAATATTAACAACAGTCAGGGGGATGCCTATAACCGAATGGAAGACCTCTGAGGACCAGTCAGTCGACCTCTTCCTGGCAAGCTCATCATCAATTTCATTTCTCTCTATGTTCCTATGTATTGGAACCCAGGTCAGAGAAACGTTACCTGCACACCCAAGAGATTTGATCTCGTTCTTACAGGAGGTGATCAGTTTGGGTCTCTACCAAGGCGTCGTCAGAGCCTACATCGCAGCTGTATTGTTCATACAAATTGATATCTCCTCCGCTTCCACGTTTCCTAATAATTCCGCTTGCCTGAAGTATCGTAAAGAATTCCAGCGCAGTAAGAATTCTAGCGTTTCAAGCAATTTCAAGGAAATAAATAATTTGGCTGATTTAGAAAAAATTCCTGCTCCGACTCCCGATTCCATTTTGGAGTCTTCAATAAAGACAGAGGTAATATCCTCGATATAGATTTTCCCCTCGTTATAATCCTGCCTGCTTGGATTGTCGTGGCACGACCCTCAAACTCCAGTTTGCAGGTGGAACGATCGTAAACAGAAAGTTTTCTCACTTGAGTGATATCTATGTTGTTTACAACCCCTGAAACATACATCTAGGTCAGAATTCCATTTTATGAATTTGGTCGTGGATTAAAGCAAGTAAAAGTAGAGTGTCGATTAGTTTCACGAGTTTTGACTTGTCAAGTTCAAACATCGCAGGGCGAAATTCCTGAAGTTGAACGACCTTCGATTGTTGTGCTCGAAAAGTAATGAACGAACATACATTTTTATTTTTAACTGTCTATCTAAAACTAAAGTATCAACCTTTCGTTCAATAGCAAAGCATGTCTATAAAGAGTGAGTTAAATAAGTTCAACTAGCATTAAAATAGCCTCATTCTCTAATATTCATATCTTTGATATTTCTATTTTGAAGAGAAGAGAGGCCACTTCATGTACAGACATGTTGCTAAATATTTCGGTGATACTGAATATTTTACCAAAATTTTTTTCCAAACCATTTTTACCTCGACACACAGGTAAGTCCAACAAAAAATAGCATAGCACAGTCAATTAAATTTTCTGACTATTAGAAAATGTAATTAAATTCATTATGTATAATGATCGCAGTGTGCAGTAGCCTAGTAATAATAATGTACTTATAATAAATAATTTCAAAAATTAAATATGCTAATAATTACTCTCATTGGCTTGTGAGCGCTTATCAAAATTCAGGGCTGTGACGATTTGCATATACATATAAGTACACACAGCTACGAGTAAATACATACATACACGCAATGTAACACATAAAAAAATACTAGCCATGGAATTTTTAGTAAAATCAGGTCTTTCAAAAGTGACGCCTAGACGTCAGTAGTGAATAATTGCACTGGCTTCTCTAAGGCCTTTGACAAAGTGTCGCACGAGAATCTAGCAAAAAAAGTTAGCTTGCTTAAGTCATATTTGTCGGATAGTCGGCGCAGTTTTAACCAACCACTTTGTTGCTACTTAAGGCCATTTTAATAAATGACATAAGCAAATGTTTTTCCGTTTCGAATTTCTTGCTCTCCCCGGATGACTTAAACATTTTCTCATCTGTTAAGAAATCAGTTGATGCTCAGAAACTCGACTTAAGCAATCTTCACCGACCTCTTGCACGTCTTGGAATATTAAAAAATATTTTCATTTAACTTTTTCGAGGCGATTGAGTATTTTTAATACACCCTACAACATCTTTTTTGGTTATTAAAGAAATTCGCTTAATATCAACCAATGGCTGTTAAAATCTTGATGTAAGGGGAAAAAGTTTTAGATGCGAATTCTAGGCTAATTTTTCCTGCCTACTGGCTTATTAGTCATCATAATTAGGTCGGCGTGTTTTAAATATGGGCAAATATTAAATTTTGTGGAGTCTGTAAGGTAATTTCTATTTAAAATTATTATTACATACGTCCAGCAGCGCGAAAAATGCGCTAAAAATAAAATGTTCTTCTTCAATAGAAATAAATATAAAAAAATATATACATTGTTTATTAGTACTTCAACTTTATAAAAAAATTATTTTAATTTTTCTTTACAAAAATTTGTATGTATATAAAAAATCACGTGATCTTCTCTTTGAAATGTTGATGGATCTGAAAAATAGTAAAAAAATTCTTGTAAAATAAAATTGTACGAATAGTTATAATCTGCCGAGACGGATTTTTGAATTTCGAAAAATTTTGCAATTTATGGCATTTAACAATCAAAATATACGTTTTACGTCATAAATGTCAGATTTTAATTATGTTTATAAAATTTTTTAATAAATATATTAAAAATCCGGCTCGACAAACTATAGAGAAAACACTTTCGAATATTAAAAAAAAAAAGACGTATAAAAAAATAGTAAAAACTGTATGAGTTTTCATGCAGACAGTGACAGAAAAAGGAGTTTCGAGAAAAACTAGTTTAAACTTTTCAGTGCATTTCGTAACGGCCAGCTGCCTCAAACGAAGTACAGCTACCAGTGCGCATCAAACTCTCGTTGGGCAGTTACATTTTCTACCATAACTTTGTAAAGGGTGTTTTTTTAGAGGTTAGGTTTTCAAGTTGGCACTACTTTTCTCGTAGATGGTCTTTTTGACAGCTGTCACTTGATTTATGCTCAGTTTGGTTTGCCATTTCATAATGAATAGACTTACACCTGAACAACGTTTGCAAATCGTGCAAATTTATTACCCAAACGAGATGGCCACCGATCCCGATTTTCACAAGAAAATTTTGTTCAGCGATGAAGCTCACTTTTGGTTGAATGGGTATGTCAATAAGCAAAATTGTCGCATTTGGCGTGAACATAATCCACAAGCCATTGCTGAGACGCCGTTACATCCTCAAAAAGTCACTGTTTGGTGTGCTCTATGGGCAGAGGGAATCATTGGTCCATATTTCTCTGAAAATGAAGCCGGCCATAATGTTACAGTCAATGGAGAGCGCTATAGAGCCATGATTAATGACTTTTTCGTGCCTGAATTGGACGATGTTGTTGATGGACGACCTTTGGTTCCAACAAGACGGCGCTACATGCCATACAGCCAACGCAACAATCGATTTATTGAAGGAAACTTTTGGTGAGCGCATTATCTCGCGCCGTGGACCTGTGGCGTGGCCTCCAAGATCGTGCGATGTAACACCGCTGGACTATTTCTTGTGAGGCTATGTGAAGTCGCTTGTCTACGCAGATAAGCCCGAGACGATTGACGTCTTGGAAGAGAATATTCGGCGCGTTATTGCTGACATACGGCCACAATTGCTGCAAAAAGTGGTCGAAAATTGGGCCTCTCGGCTGGAATTTATTCGAGCCAGCCGCGGCGGCCCGTTGCCCGAAATCATTTTTAAAACATAATGGCAAACCCTTATCTTTATAATAAAGCTAAATTCTTGGCCATAACATTAAATTATATACGTTTTATTTCATCTTGAAAACCTAACCTCTAAAAAAAACACCCTTTATCTATGGGGAATTTTTACAATCGACTTCGAGAGAAAGGCGCCTAAAACCATAAAGAATAATAACGTGTTCAAAAAAAATCGATTTTTTTTAATTCTGGACTTATGTAACCCCTTAAATTAAAATTAAATAGTTCATGTCATCGTTGGTATTTGTGAAGTGGACAGATGTACCAAACAATTTTACACGATAGAACAACTCTTTAAAGTTATTGAAACTTATTATGAAAATATTCGATCTTTACCAGCAACATAACGCAAAATTCGTGACTTTGTTTTATGGAAATAATCATCCGAGTGAGTCGACAATTCAAAGGTTGGTGAAACAATTGCAATAAACTGGTTCTATTGAGGATAGAAAACGGACTAGTAGACCAGAAAAACTGGACGTTCTGTTGAGAACAAGGCTGCCGTTAACGCCAAGTGTTACTGGGCAACCTTCAACACTGATACCCCGACGAGCTCAAGAATTAGGCCTTCATGAATCGAGTGTTTGGCGGATTTTATCTGCCGACGTGCTGATGTATTCACCATGAGCCGATGTCGCCACCACTATTTAACTGATGTGCTTTTTCACATATAATTGTTAAGAGCCACCGTATTTTGAATAAAAATAGTGAAACCTGAAATAGTCTAAATTTGTACATTTTTTATTTTAAAACAACATCTAGGCGCGTATTTTGAAAGACCCTTTACTTTTGTAGTTATGTAATTATTTCAGTTTACGGCATTAATATTTAATTCGGTTTTGTCTCCCATTTTAATATTATGGCATAATTGAGTAGCAAGAAAAAAAAATCATATCACAGCTCGTTATTATCAATCATCCAAATCACGCAAGTCAACATGCTGATGATTTTATATCGTGCAACAAAGTGAATAGAAGTATGGTGTGGAATTAAAAAAACAAAAAAAAAACTATTTACATCCGGTCTGAACCATAATTAAAAGAGTGCCATTCAAAGTTGTTTATGTTTTTTGAGGTACATATAAAAAGTTAGAAACTCTAATACGCAGGCAGGCAGACGCCGGTTGGCGCAAGAAAGAAACGACTGGCGCGCTTTGTTAAACTCGGCCAAAATCGCGTAAGCGGTTATGATGTCAATCAAGAAGAAGACGAGAATATGCACATAAAACAAATTATATGTATATCACTACTGATTTATGCGCAGAAGGCACAGTTTTTTTTTTTGTTTTTTGGTGCTTAAATTCACTTTCGTCAACAGCGTACATGACTAAAATATTGTAAATTTAAGTTATATTCTGAGCCCTTGAGCTCCGTGGAATATAAATTCACATGTACATGCCATCACACAAAGGTCTGTCTTAGTATGCCACAGATGCAAATTATCAATATCAGATCGAAATTTATGCATATCACTCAGTTCATTTATAAAAAAAAACATTTTAAATCATCTACATAGAGCAAAAAATTTCCGTAAGAGAAACAACTGCATATCTACATCGTTAATAAACAGAAGAATTAGTAAAGGGCTTAAGATACATCCCCCAGATTTAAGATAGAATGAGAGACGGCACCAAAAGCTTTTAAAACTCTTTCATTTGCACTTCAATGATGCTTTCAACTTTAGTTTTTATGCTCACTTCTTTTTAAGCTCAGGCGGTTGAGCTCCCAAATGTAAAATATAAAATGTTAAAGGCTAATATTATTAATTAAGAGTTCAAAACGAAGTTCAGTATTTTATTTAAAGCTTAACTCAGTTTACAATGAATAAATTTCAGTAGAAAAATGCAACAAATAACTTCAATTGGCAACTGATGACTCACTTTGAACTCTACGAACTAAAGCGGATTCTTTCGCGGGGATCGCTGCTGACTAGAGTTGTAGGTAATGGAACAACACACATAGCGGAACTGAACCCGAATAACCAAGTCTTTCTTTTACATTTATTGAGTCAATCTGAACTCTTCTTGTACAACACCTACTAAGGTAGTAGTCTGGTCAAATACTCATTTTTTATAGATACTTTTTAGGAATGTATTTTTTTTTTAAGAAAATAAAATGCGATCGTTTTGGTTTTATAGTGTGTTATTATTGACATCAAATGGTATACAAAAACAATTCTTTTTTTTCCATTTTTTTATAGTAGTATGGCACCAAAGCAAGCGTCTTAAAAAACTATAGGTGGCTTGTCAACAGGATTTTGGCTCTTAAGGACATCGGAAACGAAAAAGTTTAACTGATTATAATTTTGTATTTCTGCCATGGAAAAGCTCCCCATTATAATATATGTCGTTCGGAGTCGGCTTGAAGCTGTAGATCCCTCCATTTGTGGAACAACATGAAGACGCACGCCACAAATAGGAGGAGGAGCTTGGCCAAACACCCAAAAAGGGTGTACGCGCCAATTAAAAACAATGCGTAATGGTAAAACCATAGCTGGAATAGTTTTTATTGGAAGAACAGAAAATCCATATACTTCCGCTTTTAGCGACGATTTAAGCTTAGCGATTTCAACGTTTAGGCAAATTTTGAATTCCCTGCTCAAAAAATTGTTTGTCCTTGGAGCCAAAATACGCTTCGATCTCCCTTTTTATAGATCCTTTGAGGAGTAGTTCTTGTTATTCATATGGGATTAAAGTCCACGGAAAAGGTGATAATCACAAGGTGTAATATCCGGAGAGTATGGTGGATGCGGCATTAGCTCCCATCCGAGCTCGTTCAGCTTGCCTAATGCTTGCCTTGCGGTATGAGGTCTTGCGCTGTCGTGGTGAAACAAAACTTTGCGTCTATTTACTAAAAACAGTCGATTTTTTGTTAAGTGCCTCATTCAGGTTTGATAGCTGATGGGAATAATAATCATAAAATAAACAATACCGGCCATATCCCACCAAATAGACAGGAGAATCTTCTTGGGGTGAATGCCATCTCTAGGAGTCGGTTCTGGCGTTTCATCTTAATCTAACCATTGGCGTTTGCGAACAGGATTATTGTAAAGGACCCATTTTTCATCACCAGTAACGATACGGTTCAAAAAACTTTAATTTTCAAGCCATTGCAGCAGCTGAGAACACACATTCACTCTCTGCTGAAGGTTGGCGACGGAAAGTCTATGCAGAACACATTTTCCCAGCTTTGAAACCTTTCCCAACTGAACCAGGTGCCTGTGAACTGTTCCATGCGATGAATTTAACCTCTGAGCTATCATATCGACTGTCAAATTTGGCTCGGCTTCCACGAGTTCGAGCAAGGCGTCGGAGTTAAAGACTTCAGGACGACCAGCGCGCGGAGCATCCTCCACGTCGCAGTTACCACTTCGGAATTTTGAAAACCACTTTTGCGCAGTCCTTACACTGACGGTATCCTCCCCGTGAACAGTGTTTATTTCTGCAGCAGCAGTTGTTGCATTTTTACCACTTTTATAAAAAAAAATACAAAATATGCCTCTTATACGCATTCGAATATTCCATTTTATTTTTTAACAACACGTCTATCCGCAATTAAAATCACTTGTTGAATGCGCAATATATCAAAAAAAATATAATATAAATAGTTCCGTTATATTGCGCGAATAAAAATGGGTAAAATACGCACGAACTTATGTAGTGACCTGATACATTATGATTCGACTTGACTTAGGCAAAATAAAAAAAAAAAATAGAAAAATTAATAATTGTAAAAGTTATCGCTGTTTGTCTCGAGCGCGTTTCTCCAGAAGTCCCTTGCGGTGATTATCACACGTCCTAGGAGATTCATCTAAAATAAATCGGACAAGAGAAATTAGTTTTATTAATAGATAATCTTATGCCTCATCTAATCTTTTTTGTTTTTGGAAAAAGCTGCACTTATACAACAAATAATAATAACAATAGCATAGTTCTGGCATGGACGCCAAAGGAAAACATTTTTGTACACCCTTTTTAAACATCTAAATGTTTCATTTTGATACTAACTTCATATATTCGCACGTATTTGAAATTATCGCATAATCATAAAATCATAAACAAGAAATTACTGATTGTTTTGTTCGCACTTAGTTAGAAGCATTCTTGATAGATCTAATAAACAATAATAATAAAGTTCTTAGTCCATTATCGGTACGAGTACCTCTAATTATACAGAGAGAATTATTTGAAATGTTTGTAATATAATATATTTATGTATGAAAAATCGAAAAAAAAAATGTGGAAAGGAGGTAAAGAAGTAATAGAGCGCTAAGCAAATCATCCTCAAGTGTACCACACAAAATCATTCCGCATACTTTGCATCATAAACGCACGGCTCTTCTTATAAAGGAAGTGATAAAACTTGAGTCTTCTTAACAAAATGAGACGGGAACTTCAAAAACGTTGTATGGTTAGTATTACCCCTTAGAGACCTTAACTGATTTCGCCGGAGAAATTGTGTTAATTTGCATTTTCTTACATAGTTTTATCTTCCGTTGGGGCAGATATTTTAGTACCAGTAAAAAGTATAAGTCCAAAAATGTATATATCCTTAATACTTCTCGTAAAGTTTCCTCTTATTACCTGTGGTGAAACCTGGCACCATCCATACCTGCTCGATTTTTAAAAACTAATTCATTGCATGCTCACACACCTGCAAAATATGTTAGCTCTGCTGCAGTGGTAAATCAAAACAATTTGTGAAATTTTTGTGCTAGCGAAATATTTTTGGAAGTCCGAATTGGACTAAATTTAGGTACAAATCCACAAAATTCTAAAAACAGGCGTACAAATAAAAATAAAAAAATAAATGCAGAAAAGCAAATTGTACACAAATATTGGAAAAACAAACACAGTAACTTATTTCCATAATTTCCTGCACGATTTCGTCATTTATTCCACAGCAATGCAAAATAGTGAAAAAAGTGAATGAGAAAATACAAAAATATTAAGAAAACATTTGGCGATGTGTTTGGAAAATGCTGCCCGAATTTTTATTTATTTTTTGTTTAGTGCTGTGGTTTACAAACACAACTGGTGTGAATGAAATAAATTAATTTTGAATCAAAGGAAACGATTTTTGAATAATTACGGGTAATAGACGAGATCGATTCGTTTGCCATTAAAATTGCAGCTCGAAATTGTTTGATTCGCCTGGAAACATTTGCTTTCACGCGCGCGAAAAATGCAATAATGGATTTGTTTTGCGATTTTCACCGGCAGTTGGATTGAAGAATTTCAAACAAAAGATTGCGATTTATTAGAAGCTATATATGTGAAATCTTTTTAATTGTTGAAGGAAAAGAATTAATTTAAAAAAGGGATAAACGCTAAAAAAAAACACTTTTTTCATGAATTTATTGTAGTGAAACGGTTCAAGTCAGTTTATTCAAAGTTGTTGCATATTATAAAGTAACATTTCAAGAATATTTGATAAAATTTTCATGTAAAAATATTGCAAAATGAGCGAATGAGAGCACATTTACGTAGACGTCTTTTCAAAAATACATTTTGCAGTAGTCAGCATATCTCAGCGTAGAATCATTTGAAATCAAAAAAATCGAATAATTAAGTTAAAGTATGAGTTAAACTTCCCCCCAACGTTTATTTTGACGATTTATTTTCATTTTCAGCTATTTGGTAGTCGTTTGAAGTAAAAAGTGATTTTTGACGAAAAAATGCCGCCATTTTGTAGGTGTAAAACCACCTTAATATAAAAAAAAATGGCGAAAAAAAAACGTTGGGGGGAGGTTTTTTATATGTAAAATATGTGTGCAAAAAAGGATCGGTTGAGTAGTTTTCAAATGCCAATGACTACGCACTTTAAAAAAAAAGGTTCGAGAAAACCGCGTTTACGTTTGTAACGGACTACGCGCGCAACTGCTGACTCTCGGCAGATGTTTGAGGCGGCTCGGCTTTATGCTCTATAACTTAAAAAGTTTTGCTCGGATTGACTTAAAATTTTAACACGGTATTTTTGAAATGTTTTACTACAATAACATGCAAAAAAAAATCGATTTTTATCCCTTACCCCCCCCCCCCTTAAAAAAAAACATGGAAACTTACAAGTTTTCCAGTTTTTTTTTTTTGCATTCCTTTACGCGTCCAGAAATTTCAAACTGAAAAATATTTTTCTATATAAATACAACGGAGACTTTCAAAAAAACTTTATTTTATCAATTCCCCAGCTGATAGCCGAATAGTTATTATTTGACTGCAGTAATTTTTTTTTTTTGTGGCAGGATTCTCTTTTGCTCTCCTATGAAATATTCATATATAATATACGTATGTGTGTATGTATGTATGTATATATGTGTGACGGCATATACATATATGTGGATTTTTACTCATCTAACCTCAAGGGCTCAGAATAAAAATTAAATTTGCAGTATTTTAGTCATGTACGCTGTTGACGAAAGCGAACTTAAGCATCAAAAAACGTGACCGAGAAGTCAAGGAAAAAGAAAAAAAATAGACAAAGTGACTGTTTTTGCAAATGCTTTTATTTGATTAATGATGAAGCAAGCGGAATATGTTATAACACCTAAATATTTACATACATACATACATTTGAGGCACGGAAATTAAAATTAAAAATATGAATTTAAAATTGTTGCTGTTTCTGATGCTCTTATTTTGCACTTCCTCAATTAGTTCATTTAACTCAAATCGGTTTTAGGCCACTTCTTTTTACTTCACATTCTTGGTGGGGCTTAGTCTGGGGCTTAGTCTTATATATATATTTTTTTAACTTTATTTAAAGGGCGCGATAAAAATCCACAAAACGCCAGGGTATTCCACTGTCTGTGATATCACAGGTGTGTAAGGGAATGTTCAAATTCACAGTTTCATTTCATTTTATTTCATTTCATTTATTGCCCAAAATCATTTTAACATAGGAGTTTACAAAGTTTTGATAAAATTAGACTGTTTAGCGTTATCCTAACATACATACATACATTTGTATTTATCTAGGAGTTTAAAACTTATTTTTCTTTTGAGATATACAATAGGTTATAGTTATTATTTTGTATGTCTTTGGCATAATTTTTAAAACTCATTTATGTTCTCTCAAAAAGAGCTTGAAAAGGAGCTAACCTATATTAAATTTCTATAATTTATTTGGCTATAAATTGATCAATGTTATAAACTAAGTCTTCATCGTTGAAGTTGTAAGTATTGTATCGCCTATGATAATAGATTGCTTGACTATTTTTATGTAGCATATTATAATTTTTTAGTATTTTTAAAAATATTGGTGATAAATATTTTTCTGTTGCCTTTGACAGATATAGGGTGGGTCATGTATAATTTGCTTTTTGAATCGGCTATAAAAAAAATAAAAAATAGTTTAAAAAAACTAAAAAACACGCTTTTATTGCTAATCGAACTAAAAAGCAGAAAATAAATTTTAATGACAAAGAGACCTATAATGAAGTAATAGCACTTGAAGGATCAGTCATAGTCAACTACCTCAGAACAGAATTATAACAAAAATTAAGATACAAATAGAATAATTCAAATTCGAGTTAAAACTGTGGGATGCTTGATGTAGTAAATATTACAATCATTCTATTGGCAACTACCTATGTACAGAGGGTTATGAAAGTGAAGCAAAATGCATCCCACGCTTTTAACTCTAATTTGAATTACTCTATTTGTATCTTAATTTTTGTTATAATTCTGTTCTGAGGTTGTTGACTATGACTGATCGTTCAATTTGCTATTACTTCATTATACATAGGTAGCTTTGTCATTAAAATTTATTTTCTACTTTTTAGTTCGATTAGCAATAAAAGCGTGTTTTTTAGTTTTTTTAAACATTTTTTTATTTTCTACTTTTTAGTTCGATTAGCAAAAAAGCGTGTTTTTTAGTTTCTTTAAACTATTTTTTGTTTATTATGAATGAAAATTATTGTTATCATTGCAGTCAGTGAATAAATGATTCGATATATTCGTGTTATATTTAATTCCTTTCTTATCGACTGTGAGTCTAAAGCTATGCAGTTATCGGCCGTGATAAAGAAGTAATCGGGATGAAGAACTTATTTCGTGGAGGGAGCCTGAGAAACTGATTTACAAGAATAAATAAAGATTTTTCATTTTACAACCAAATTCACCTTACTTTTTGCCCACAGTAAAAAAAAGAAAATATTAATCCTGGCAATCCTAATAAGGATAATGGAAAACTTTTATCAAATTATTGCATTGTCATCGGTCCTTGATAGGTGTGCAAAATTTCAAGTCGATCAGATTTTTAGAAGTCAGTGAAAATTAAGCTCAAAGATTCCGTTACATCCATACATACATACATACAACCCGACCTAATAAAAGTGTGTTAAAAACTAATTAATATTTTTTCAAACTTTTTTTTTATTTTGAAGATTGGACATTGTCATTTATGAATGAAATTTTAATTCATTAATGCTTTCTTTTTTCGATTTGTTATGTATCATATAAAACATATACAACTGACAGAATTAAAGTTCCGAAAAACAAATTTATTGTGAGAAGAACAGAAAAGTTGCAGGAACGCTCAATGGGCTGTAAAGATCAGCTTATTATAGACACTCTAATCACAGGAGTAGCTCCGAGAAGAAGGCGGAATTTAAGCGTCGCGTTTATTGACTACAAAAAAGCTTTTGATTCAATGCCGCATGATTACCTATTAGAAATATTAAGAATATACAATGCTGCCACTGTTGCACTCCTGGGCCACATAATGAGCAAGTGGAATACAAAACTGATTTTAAATGGAACTGTTGCAAAACCGATTCCAATCAAACGTGGTATATTCCAAGGGGATGCCTTAAGCCCCCTATGGTTCTGCGTTGGCCTCAACCCGCTTAGCAGGCTTCTTACACATAAGCAAAGCGGCTTTACATTCAAAACGGAAATAAGAGAGCATACGTCCAAACATCTTCTATTTGTTGACAAATTGAAACTTCACGCAAACAAAAAGCATACGCTTTATGAGCTGATAGATTCCACTAAAGCTTTCAATGATTACGTGGGAATGGAATTTGGAACAGATAACAGATAATACAACTGGTTAGAGTTCAGTTTAATGAAACCGAAGAAAACTACGCAGTAGACCAAAATATTATTATAGACAACTAGCATAGCAGCGAATCTTATAAATATTTTAAGATTTCTGCAACTTAAAGGAATCAACCATACGCTAGTAAAGCAAAGTCTCATTAACAAATTTGAGGCACGACTGAGGGCTGTATTAAAAACTCAGACTAGATTTAAAAACAAAAACAGTGGAAATAAATGCAAAGCAATTAATTCCTAGGCCAGACCTCTTTTGACTTACTCATTTGGAGTAATAAAATGGTCTCAAACAGATATTCTTCGGATTGAAACACTGATACGCACCACTTTTACTAAGTTCCTAAGCCATTACCCTCAAAGCGATGTGAAAAGAATATCGCTCCTTCAAAACGTTGGTGGGCGAGACATCATTAATATAGCGCATCTAGACTACAAAGCTACGTACTTATTTTCTTAGCAGCGATTCTTGTCTCATTAAGGCAATCGATATGGCAGATAGTGCCTTTATCCCGCTCAGTTTGATGGACTTCCCAGTACCTGAGGGGGCTAAGTTCCTAGCAGAAATGATCGCAGTATGGAAGGCAAAACAATACATGGCGTACATCCCCATGATTTTGAAATTGAATCGATAGATGCACAATCATCCAATTTATGGTTAAATAGAAGAAAATTATTATCTGAAACAGAAGGTTTCGCAATCGCTTTCCAGGGTAAAGTTATTTCAACCAGAAATTTCCGAAGGTACATGGTACATTTTAAACTGTACTGGGACAGATTTTTATCCACAGATCAAAGAGCAGCTGCCAATCAACCTGACTTCATCTTGTTCGACAAGGCACGAATATTTTTAAATACATATTTAAGCAATAGCAATCGGAAGGACGTTGAACTTAGACTACGCTCCACGATATCATAATCCCTTGACAAATTTATCCGGGATGTGTAATATCCGGCAAAAGCCGAGATGGATTAAACTCAAATAAAATAAAATGCAATTAAATTACATTTCATTAAGACTTTTATGATGCTTTTCAACCTCAACATATTCGCCGTGCTTTGCGGCAACTGCTCTCGATGTAACTCCTAGACTGCCCGTGCTTGAAATTATCTATAATAGAAAGAAGATTTACTTTCACTTTTTACGAAAACGTTTCACTTAAAAATGCCATGTCTTCGGAGTATTCAAACTTAGGCAATTCACTCGCAAACGATCTGTTAGTTCTTGCTTAAGTTTAAATGACATGTACAGGGCAAGTATGTATAGGGTGAGCTATGTAAAATTTGCTTTTTGAATCGGCTATAAAAAAAAACTAATCAATATTTTTTCAAACTTTTTTTATATTTTGAAGATTAAACATTGTCATTTATGAATAAAAAATAATATCGTTCAAATGACTGCCACGACTGGCTTTACAGTCGACCTGTCGATCAACCAAATTTTTAAGCACATTTTCGATTGTTTGGGCTCCAATTTCATGAATGGCAACTTCGATTTCGTGTTTTAAAGCATCAATCGTCTCTGGATGGTTCGCATAGCATTTGTCCTTACCGGCTCCCCACAAAAAATAGTCTAACGGGCTTAAATCACAGCTCCGAGGCGGCCAATTGATATCGGAATTTCGGCTGATTATTCTTTACTGTAACCGCGGCTCCTCGCTCATTTTCGAAAAAAAAATGGCCCGATGATGCCGCCAGACCAAAAACCGCACCAAACAGTGACTCGCTGTGGATGCATTTGCTTCTCTACAGTAACGTGTGGATTTTCTGAGCCCCAAATCCGACAATTTTGCTTATTGACGTAGCCACCGATGTGAAAATCAGAAAAGAAGAAGAAGACTCACCACTTTGGAAATAGGTTTTCAATATTTCCCAATTTTGTTCAAGCGTATAGCGTCCCAATTCGTAAATGTCAAACCTTTAAGTAAATTATGAATACATTTCACATGTCATTTGTGTTACCATTCTCAAAAAAATAGGTGGTTGAAAAAGTAAACGCTATATGGCCCACCCTGTATTTAAGTGTTGCCAAGCCAAAAACGCAATGTTAATTAATGACTATATGTTTTGCGACTCGTCGCTACTAGTCTAATTTGTTTTTTTCTTTTTTTTGTCATGTTGTTTTGTCTTCACATGAACGTATGTGAAGTTTCATCTTAACCTATGAGCAATAAATAAAAGGAAATCTTTTTGTTCATGAATTATAACATACATAAATCACTTAACACTTACAAGTTCAATTTAGGATTCTTAAAACCAATAATTTGCCAAGTTAAAAAAATATCATGGGAACATTTGGAGTTAAAAATTTAGTCGTGAGCTACTTTTTCCTCGTGGCCCCCTTTCTTTAACTTAAAATGTTAGAATAACACAGGAGCCCAGGTTCCTTCCTCAGTCTTCCCACTGAAGAAATGTTCGTTCATACATCATACACGACTGCAGCACGTGCATGCAACATGCAACATGGAACAAGCAACAAGGCATCCACACAACTTACAACATGTTGTGTTTACGTGCCGCCAAATGAATAGCGCAGAAAGAAGATCCAAACAAAGATCCAAACACCGAAAATGGCCAAATGAAGAAAATGCATGTTTTCCCACGCAACGTCATCAATGTGCATATGAATGTATGGGTGTATGTATGCATGTAGAGCAACAACATGAAACTTAGCCGAAATTTTGCGGATAAGAAATCAGTGAATGAGCGAATGCGTTGCGTACACAAAATCTTTCCTTGTATGTATTTTTCGTTGTGTGCTGTTGATGGCGCTGCGGCGGCACTGGACTTTCGACTTCCCAACCAAGTGAAGTGAGATTTTCATGCGAATTTTCTCATCAGTTGCGGCTGTGACATCGAGGCGCGTGGAGGTGAATATTCGGTTGCTATGGAAGTGTGGTTTTAACGAAGTTTTTAGGAGATGCAAAGTGAATTTCGTAAAAAATAGAATTTGTGGAAATGTATGACAAATAATATGAAGATTTATAAATGAAGTTTACATGTGGGAAGGGGTGGAAAAAGAAGAAATTCTGCCTAATTAAGTGGATATCAGCTGGCAAATGCAGATAAAACAAAAAAAAAATGTCTGCGCTTTCGATAAATATTATATTACAAAAAAACTGAAATGAAAGGCTAAGCAGTGGTGATAAATAATTTTAAATAAATTTCAAAAATAATTCTCGCACGCAAGTGAGTGATGCAAATATTTTCAGAAAATTAATACATAAATAGCTTAAATAAAATAAAATAAAAAAGCAATAATTTCTTAAAAATTGTAAGCCAAAAAAACAAAAAATTTAAAAAAAACTTTGCGAAGTGAAATATTTCTTTGCGTATCTCCTGTGACTATCGAAACTTGCCAATACTAAAATAAACTCTCTTACAAGCCATAATAAAAAAAAAGAGTTAATTAAAACGTATTAATTAATGAAGTGAAAGATTTCAGTTCTGCACAAATCAGGGATATTCTAAAATTTTTGAAAAGCACACATTGGTTTTAGGACAGATAGGGGCAAGCTGCATCACAATGGGCCATGAGCCTGAGTATGGTATGTCCCACAGGACAAGCGCTTCAACTCAACCTAACCGAACTTAAAGCTAATAAATATTAGTCGCTGTAGCACAGAAACAAAACTTCTCGACATATAAAAATTTGGTTCCTTGTTTTAGTCCAAATTCTAACCGATAGATGTAGTAAAAATATTATTAGTGCCTAAAAAGCGAAAGCAAAATATCATAAATAAAATAAATACAAATAAAGAATACGAATAAAATTTGCTTAGTCGCCTACTACGATGGACACTTCACAAAACGTAGAGAAAGATTTTAAACCACAGCTCAGTTTTTAGTTTCTCTCCTCAGAGCAAAGTTGCTTTAAGTCCCATTTAATGAATAGACCTCCAAGAGTGAACATTTTTTTTCAATAGTCTGAGCACAATGAGACTTATAACCTTCGCTTGTTGTTGTTGTATCAACATAAGTATTACCCGTACTTATAGAAGGGATGCTGCCGACGTGACAATCCTTGACCGGATATAAATCCGGGTCGTTTCGATTACGTAGAATCGACTGTAGTGGCAACGAATTTCATAACCTTTGGTGTAACTCAGGAGTTTGTTCTTGGACCAATCTTGCTTTTGATATACCATCTTAAGGGGTAACACCACGCGTAAAATAAACACGATTTTTAAAGAATTTTTTTGTATAGAAGGAAATGGAAAACAATCACTCTGATTTGGGAAATTATTACTTATATACTAAAATACAAAACTACAAAGTTTGATCGAAAAATTTTACAAAATGGCGGCATTGGAGACATTTTTGTAATGTGGTTTCTCTTGAAGGAGCTCCGCGGCACGCAGCACAGAGGGTGCAAATTTTAATCTGGAACAAAGAAACATTTTTTTTCTTAATCTAGATAAGAATAGCTAGAGAAACACGTAGGGGATTTAAAAAATATTAATTTTTGTGGAATTAGCAAGCATTTGAAGGAACAAACTCTATTTTGGACTAAAAAAACGGCACTTACATAATTATAACAATCGTTTAAATTAATCTATCGAAAATCCCCTACGCTCTTCTCTTAAGAAGGTTATTATACAGACGTAGTGAAAAACCTGATTAATAAAAATATTTAAAATTGTTTGAGTTATGCTGCGTGCCAATTTCAGAAAACGTGTTTTGAGAAAAACGCGTTTAAAGTTTGGAAATTTGGAGAAGTCGTTAGGTAGCAGTCACTAACGCTTGGTTAAAAGCTTAAAATATTTATGAAATAAACTTCGGTAACGTATAAAACTTTTTGTTCTGTATTTTAAAAGGTTCAAAGAATTTTTTAAGCTTATAAAAAAAAAATCAATTTTTTGAAATTTCTACAGTGGTGTTACCCCTTAATCAAAAAGTTCCCGATATATATTAAAAACAAAAAAAATTTAAGTTTACTTCTCAAAAGTGAATTATCGCATTCAAAGTACTCCCCATCAGCTGCAAAGCACTTACGCTAGCGTTTGGTCCAGCTCTCGAAACATTTCTGGAACTCTAGTTTCGGTATAGCCATCAGAGTCGTCTTCGTTTTTTCCATTACTTCCTTTAGGTTGTTAAAACGCCATAGTGGTTTTTAGAGTCGATAAAACAGAAAAAAAATCGCAGAGAGCCATGACAGGTGAATTCAATGGCTGTTGAAGGGTAATCGCTTCATTCCTGGTCAAAAAATTCTCAGATAATTATGGCACTGTGCGACTGTGTTATCTATAATAAAATGATAAATCTATAGACAAAAATAAAAAAATTACCAATATAAAAATTTATAAAAAATCAACATAAAAAAAGGATTGCGAAATTAAAAAACTATGTAGAAAATTAACAACAAAAACTATTACAAAAATAATAAAATAAAAATAAAAATATATAAGAAATTAACAAAATTAAAAATTGACAGAAATATAAATATATACAAAAACATGTTTGAAATTAAAAAACTATATATAAAATAAAATAAAAAAATAAAATAAAAAATTAAAATTAAAAAAACTTATAAAAAGTCACCAAAAAGAATTGGGAAAATAAAAAAATTTTAGAAAACTAAAAACAAAAAAAAATTATAAAAATTAACAAACAATATACAAAATTTAATAAACAATTAACAAAAAATCCAAAAATATACAAAAGTAACCAAAATAAAGCAAACGATTTAAAAAATAAATAAAAACAATATAAAAAGGGAAAAATTAAAAAAAAATTTATAAAAATAAAAAAAAATTAATCAGCATACAAAAATTGCAAAAATAACAAAAATATATAGAAAATTTAAAAACAAAAAAATTACAAAAATAAAAAAACAACTAAACATAATGTAAAAAATAACAAAAATTAAAAATTGACAGAAATATATTGGTTTGGCAGCTGCAGTAATTGAAGTTTTTTTTTAGAAAATCAAAGACAATTGTTTCATGAAACTCAATAACTTTATTCTGTAATGTATTGTCCATTTTGATCAATGACCTTTTGCCATCTTTCAGGCAGCATCATAATCGCACTTTCATAGAACTTCTGGTTTTTATTAGCAAAAAGCTGAATCGAGTATGATTTGACACGTACGATTTGATGATGGATCACTATTGAAATTTTTACCATTCAAGGAGTTTTGTAAAGATCGAAACAAAAAGTAATCAAATGGTGCAAGGTCAGGACTATAATGTGGATGTGGCAAAACATCCCAACCGTGTGTGGGCCTTGCATTGTCCTGATGGAATACAATACTTTTTCGATTTGTCAATTCGGGCCGCTTTTCTTCAATTGCATTGTTTAATTTCGTTAGTTGTTCAATATAGACATCAGAATTGATCGTTCGGTTGGGTGGTAAGAGTTCAAAGTAGACAATTCCTTTGTAATCCCACCAAACTGAGAACAAAACCTTTTTTCCATGAATATCAGCTTTGGATGTTGTTTGAGTTGGTTCACCTGGCCTGCTCCACGATCTATTCCGCTTGATGTTGTCGTAAACAACCCATTTTTCATCGCCAGTTAACAGTCGTTTTAAAAATGGATCATTTTCATTAAATTTCTTTAGCCAACCGCAGCTGTTAGTGCGTTGCGTTCAGTTCGTGAGGAACCCATCTATCGAGTTTTGGAACATAGCCAAGTTTTTTAAGTGCTTTTCAATGCGTGTATGTGGTACATGAAGCTGCTCTGCAATCTCACGTGTTGTACTGTGACGATCTGAATCGATTATTGGTTTGATTAGGGCATCATCAGCTTCAACTAGACGACCAGAGCGTTTTTCTTCTATGAGTGAAAAATCACCAGAACGAAATTTGGCAAACAATTTTGACACAGCGTTCTTTTAAGGCTTCGTCACCATAAACACCACATAACTGACATAACATATGAGCTTGCGACGTGGTTTTCCCTTTCCGGATATAAAATAGCAAAATATGACGAAAATGTTCCTTTTGATTTTCCATTTTTCAGCGAACGCCAAACGAAAACTACGCAACCGATCAAAACACTTGTTTTACTGATTGATTTGGAGACTTTTAGATATGCAAATTCAACCTTTCTAACTCTCTAACGCCCCTGTAAAGTGCGAATTCAAAATAGTATAACTTTTTTTATATTAATCGCAAAAATATTTTTAAAAATGGATTTAAAAGCTGAAGACTAGTACTTTGCGATGCTATTGTGGAAAATTAAAAAAAGCTTTACCTTGCTCAAAACAAATTTAAAAAATGGCCAAAATCCGCATTTTTGACTATTTAACCTCAAATTGCGAAAAATCCTGATGTGCCGGAGCATTTTCAAGGTCATATTCGTTTTCAGCATAAAAAAACCTTCAAGAAACACCCATAGTCGTTTTGGAAACTGTACCTCGCAGGACTGTGAAATATATCCGATACATTTGGTACATAAACTTTATTTTTACTTAATTGTAAAATGTGAAAAATTGATGGGTGATATAACTTTTTAATAATTTTTTTCGTAATCAGGACACCAAATTACAAAGTAATTAGTTAAAATTATCGAAAAAGTTTTTTGGTTGTTGGCCTGTGTAATTAATAACTAAAATAAATTAAGATTTAAAAAATAAATAAAAGTAATGTAAAAAAGGAAAAATCCAAAAAATAAAAATATATAAAAGTAAAAAAATAATAAAAAATAAACCGAAAGAAAAATGTTTTAAAAAGGACAAAAACGTAAAAAATAAGAACAAAAACTAACTTATATTATTTTATATACCAAAAAAAACCAAAAGAAGAAACAAAACAAGCATTAGTTTGGGAGAAAAAGAAATTTACAACATTTCTTTAATTTTTTTTGCGCAAATGATC
>JAYXIM010031944.1:0-23634 GCA_037575425.1 Anastrepha fraterculus | reverse complement strand
CTGCTTTATATAAATGATTAAATGTAGACCACCTACGCTAAATTGGTCAGTCTTGTTCGTGCGCCCAACTGTATCTCCATTGTTTCGCTGAAGTCAGGTAACGAATTTAAAGACCTGGGTGTATATTGCGAAACCATTCTGAGTTTCACTACTTATATCAATTCTATTATTTGTTGGCATTTGTTCGCCGTAATTTTAAGTGCTTTTCCGATCCTTACACTTTCAAGAGTAAAGTCTGAATTGGAATACACTGCAGACCTTTTTGTGATGTTTATATTAATAGGTTAGAGTCTGTTCAGATGGTCTTTGCCCGTTTTTTTTTTTTTTGCTTACTGGAGTTTTACATACCCTATTCCCTCGTACCGTCCCGGCTGTTTATTAATCAACCTTATGGCTTTAGATGCTAGGGGTACCCTTTTTTCGATGTTTTGTCTTTGACATCATCTCGGGCTCTACTAATTGTCGATGTCTACTTATGAAGATTGGGTTAAATGGTCACGCATGAGGACTAGCCCCAGAAGACTGATTGGTGTAATTTTCTTGTGGAGGCATCAGAGCTTCATACTTTTTCAAAACTTAAGATAAATTCAACGTCACTCTCAATAGTACAAGTAAACGGTACAGATAAAGGGTTCTGTATCTTTTTATTTCCAACGCCAATATCGTTCGTTCACCACATAGAGAGTTTGAAGAGTAACCCATAAACGAGTTTTTATTGACGACGGGTTGTGTTGAGTAGGGGTACAAAATTAGACTGAACTAGTCATAAGACTCAGTCAACGTATACAAAACCTGCATTTGTGCGAGTTGTGCTCATAAAACTTATGAAGACTTTTCAAATTTCATGGGCAACATACATTCAATTTCCGACTTTTCCGCCCTAAGATATTTAACACTAGTTTTGTGTTTTGGAAAGTGTTGAGAGCCGCGATTGCTGCCTGGCTATCAGTTGTAATAGCTAAGCTTTTGTTGTTGTAGTTGCGTTCAAGGTTTCTTCAGATTCGGGGATCTTTTTATTGCGTCGATTTGCGCTTGAAATTTCCTTGCAATTCCGAGTATCTATCCACCGGTCCGTAGACAGGCATATGTCTACTTCGGCATCTTATTCGGGATCCGTTTATTATATTAACATATTCTGGTTTATCTTGTTAGTTGTAGATAACGCTTCGCAAGTATTTTTATCGTCCAACTCAGTCTTGAAGCGTTTAACAAAACTGAACATCATTAGCATCATGATCCATGGCATTTAAATCTGTTGTTCGTTCAGTAAAAACATCAAACTACCTCCGATTTTGATGAACGCCTAAGCTAATAGTTGCTTTGTTTAATCTTAGGATAGCCCTACTCGCGGTGTATTGAATCCGAACGTGAAGCAGGGTAAGTTGGGGAAGAACCTCCATATACGCATACCTTCTGTTATGCGCAAGTGGAAACTTCTTAACGTATTTATTACTTCTAGACTTCTGTCCGCTAGGAAATCATGTGTAGGTCTGACTGTAGCCTATATAGACTGTAGACTATAGATATATCGCAGTAATTTTGGTGTATATCCCTAGCTTTTGCCTGCAGTCAACAAGTGATTGATACTAGAGTTTGTACTTCCTTGTGAACGTTACGATGATTTTATGCGCAGCCCCCTTTAGCACACTATCTTCTAGATAGTTTTAACCCTAATTGAATTATATTTCTTCGAATTCCCCTCTACATATTATGACTATGTCGTCAGCATAGCCTTGAAACGATAAACAGTTGCTATCTAATTCCAACAAGAGTTCATCTAATACTAAGCTCCATATTAGTGATGATCACTCACAACCTTGCGGGCACCATCTGGATGTATGTATTTGCCGTTATGATACCCGAGCGGATTGGTATCTCTACCTTCCTTGTGCATACATAGCATATTGCCTGCATATTAGGCGAGAGTAGTATTAATACTCTCTTTAAGTTAACCTAGCCAGCCAATTTTCTAAATCTCAATTAACTCACACAATTATTTTCATGTTTTCTTAGCTCAGTTGTAAATCGCATTCCCCGTTCCGAGAACTGTTCCCTGAAATATGGTATCTTAACACGATTTTGTGTTTACATATTTCTACCAAAAGCTGTAGTTGTGAACTGCAGAAATATTTGTTTGATATATACACATTAGGGCGGGTCGATTTAAAAATCGCTCATTTCTCTGTGAAAATCGTATTCTAGGGATCAAAATAAGAAACAAATTCTGATGTCCCCCAATTTCAAAATATAACTATTTTTGGCCTTTACATGAAAAAATCAGCTAAATGGCTATGTTTTTTCTTTATTTTTATTTATTTATAATAATATTTATTGTTTATTTATAATAATATCTATTTTTTCTCTTAAGAAATTTATTTAGTCAGAACATATGTAAATGAAAAAATTAATTTAAGTGAGTTATAGAAAAGAAACTAAAAAGTTCGACCCAAATTGGGGGACATCAGAATTTGTTTTAGAGGTATGGTTCCTTCGGCAAAATTTCTTATTTTGATCCCTAGAATATGATTTTCACAGAGCAATGGGCGATTTTTTTGCCTCCCCACAAATCGACCCTGCCTAATACACATATAGATATTTTGTATTGTCATTCAAAAAACTATCCGATGCTAAATTTTATTATATTTACCTTAATCTGGGTCCCGGGACATCGGAACATTGAAGGTAAATAAAAAGCAGGTGAAGTGGCAAGAAGGGGATCTGCCATGAATAACGTTCTTGCAGTACCGGTATTCACGCCATTAGGTGCATTCAAGAATATAATTGCCCAAAATACTTCCGAATCGCGGACTTTAGATGGAAAAACCAGACGAAATGCAAAATTAGCAGAACGTTATGGCCAACCTACAACCTCAAGCAATCATCAACATTGATAAACATGAAACGACGAGGCGCCTGGAGACTAACGGCAGTCATAACTGGCTTTTGGTCTGTGGGAGAACAAGCAGCCAAAATTGGTATCCCCTCACAATACATACTGTCACAGTTGTATACAACCTGAGAAAAATGAAACAATCTTCCATTTCCTCTGTGAATGCCCTGCTCTATGGAAGGACAGAATGTTAACCCTGGGCAAACCGCTGTTCGAGAGTCTTGAACAACTATCTAGCTTAGATGTCGATAACCTAATAAGGTTCCTAAACCGCACAGACTGGATACAGTCTTGCTGTAAATAACTGTTAAACAAGTTGGTAATGAGGATGTGGCAACAAAATGGTGCGGAAGCGCTAGTTGGATTCTGGAAGAATGACCACTTTAACCAACCAACCAACCAACCAAACTTCTGTTAACAACCTCATTATTTTTCGCTTCCTATAGAGGATAATACTAAGATAAAATTTGAAAGGTGTCGTTTTGACACTTTTGGTAGATAGTGTTAAAATCCATCTCTCGCATATTCTCATCGTCCAACCGCAGGCGGCCGCCGTAGTGGTGCGTGACTTACATTCGGCATTCAGAGAGAACGTAGGTTCGAGTCTCGGTGAAACACCAAACTGAAGAAAAAAGTTTTTTATTATAGCGCTGCCCCTCGGCAGGCAATGGCAAACCCCCCGAGTGTATTTCTGCCATGAAAAGGCTCCTCATAAAAATATCTGCCGTTCGGAGTCGGCTTAAAAGTGTAGGTCCCTCCATTTGCGGAACAACATCAAGACGCACGCCTCAAATAGGAGAAGGAGCTCGGCCAAATATACAAAAGGGTGTATGCGCCAATTATATATGTGTATATAATAATAAAATAATATAAATTACAGTCAATTTGTTATATAGCTCCAAGCACATACATGGTATTCCTTGATAATAACGTTTTTTTTTTATTTAAATATCAATACTTTTACTCAGACCACAAATACGATTATTTCAGATATCTCGAGAACAGTGCCATCTAGCGTGAAATAAAATATATTACATTGTTCGCTGCAGTTCATTCTTCCTTTTAGCACATGGAAAATTATTTAATTGCAGCAAACATAGAAGAAAATGGTTTCCACTTGCATTACGTTAGCCCATTTATCTAAAACTTATTGTAAAATCAAAGCAAAATATTTGCAGCTTCTGGCCAGTAAATTATAAATAAAGTGAATTTTACTTGTGCCTGGATTACATCAACATTGAAACAAAAATGCTTTCGGCGAAAAAAAAAAGAAACATGTAATGCAAAGCTGTCTAAAATTTATGTTTTCAAAATTTTAAATAAATTCATAATTTCTAATTTTTATAACAAATTCAAAATCCCCTCTCTCTCACAGCTATAAAATGTAAATCGAAAAATAAAAGTTTAGAAGATAGTGGCTGGGTAGCTATTTGTAGAAACAGTGGCATACTTAGGGGAAAACCAAGAGAGCTACCTAGTAATAGCACGAATTTATTCTTGGTTATGCTTTTGAGGCAATCATACTCAGTTTCACTGTAAAATTTATCAAGCTGTTAAAATTTGAAGTTGTACAATTTCAATACGAAACTTTGTTATTGTAAATTTTAACAGTCTGATGAATTGAGCTTATTAAAAAATAAGTTATACGGATAAACTTTAAGCTAAAGAAACTTTGAGATCAAATTTTGAGTTTAAAAATATTGTTAGATAAATTCTTAACGTGTCCTGATATGCGATGAAATCGTGAGCTTACTTTACCAACATTCTATTTCATTTCTTTTAAAGTACGATTTTGCAAAGAAATTCAAACAACAGGGTAGGAAGAAATTAGCATAGTACAGTGGACGTCTAACGATCCAAACGAATTTTCCGCTTAATGAATCATTAAAATTATCTCACCGATCTTTCTAGAAGGTTTCTCCTACAGGTGGAATGGTAAATAAAATGCATCCTAAATACAAGGTGGCGCAAAATTTATCATCCAATTTGTTGTTTTGGCTGCTGCTTAAACCAAAAGACTGAAAAAAAAAATAATAAAGAAAAGAGGAATTAGCTGATTTGACAACGTAATAAAAGAGATGAAAGCGGTTTGCTGACAACAGGCAAAAATCGCAGCCACCGCCATGTTACTTCGTTGCCCTCTGAACCATAGATAACTAGATGTGGAATCCCGTCATTTTATGTGAGAGCGCGCCCAGAAACTTGTTTGAGTACTTGGTAGCACTGCCAACCTCGCGGTCGATGAACAGCTAAAAGGTGAAATGGCGGGTTGCCAGAAATACGGTTACAGCAAAGTCCTCCTACAGGGACGCTCACTGCTCAGAAACAAATCAGACTTCAAGAAAGACCGTATCTTCAAAACTTATTTTACGGTACGTTTTCCATCGAGAGCCGAATGGGGCAAAGGGAAGGTGATTGGAAGATACGATATTGACATCTACTAACGGTTCTAAGACGAACTGTGGTGTGGAAACTGGCCTCTATTCGGAGCCGCCAGCGAGTTCCAGACAGAACTATTGGCAATCAGGGAAGCTTGCAAATCCCTGAAACACTACAAAGAAATTGGTGTCAGAGTAGTTATTTTTTCAGACAGTCAAGCAGCTATCAAGACCTTAGATTCCAATTCCACCTCATCCAAACTAGTCTTACAGTGTAGAGAGGAAGCAATTCTAGGCTTAGTCAGGCAGACGAGCTAGCAAGAAAAGGTTCGACAGTAGACATAACAGAGGTGGTGACAGTTGCTACCCCATTCAACAGAATAAAATCATTCATTACTTCACATTACTACACTTAGGCCAAAAGAAGGTGGAAACTATTAACTCATGCACCACAATAAGAAAAATAAGGCCGTCGTACAACATCCAGAGGACGAATTACCTTTTAGGATGCTCGCGACCAAACATTTCACGCAACCCTTACAGGTCTCTGGAAGGTAGGGGACTATGCAGCCAGACATAAACTTCCTTTCAAGCCCATCTGCAGAAGCTGTTAGGTGGAGGGGTGAAAAAATGGCTTTTCCACTATTTATGGGAATGTCCAGGTCTGGCTACAGTAAGACTTCGCTCTTTTGGTAAGCCGATGCTACAGCAAATTAATGAAATTTCAGACGTGGGGATAAAAATTGGCTGCTATACTTGGATCTCACGACATGAATCTGACTCAAAGAAAAAAAGACAATAAAACACACGAAAACAACCACTTCAGTAACAACAACAACAAGACACCAAATATAACAGTTATGTTGTGCTTTGTTTAGGGATTGCTCAACTTTGGCTAGTTATGTAGCCGACTTCCTACAAATTTGTGTATTCATAGTCGGCTGTCGAAGGGATGTTAACGTCAACGCAACGCGTAAATTGTACGTTGACGGACTTTAAGAATAAGTAAAGAATAAGAAATGAGCTGTCAAGTTCCCTATGTAGCAGCCAAAATTCTCTTACAAATTCCGTTGGAATGGCCAATTTTTATATTCTATCACTTTTGTAATAAATCAACATCCCATTTTCATTAAAATGCCTAACCGATTAGAAAAAACAAGTCCGATCCAGAGCAAAGCAGGTGGTGAGGTTTGTCTTTTGGAGTATCAAGAACGATATGAGCAATGTAAGTAGGAAGGTGAAATGGTTGAAGCCCCACTCTACCACTCCCCAAGTAGCACTAAAGCGCCATTTTTATATCCTTTTGAGGTCCCAACGGGCACATATATATTGCCATATATGGCCAACCAGAAGAAAGGATTTAGTTTGGAGCACAGTCTCAGACTGTCGAAGAATGGTGCACCCAGTGGCGTTAATCGATTAGCTGTCAGATCCCGCCGTTTACAGATAAAGTGCGCAAGATTATCCTTCTCTGAAAGGACCAAAAGCTTCTGTAATGGATTGAATAGTAAACTTAGCTTTTCTACGTGTGTGCCAATCGCCCAATGACCGGTAAGTACAGCTACAAGTGTGGAAATTGAATGGTGTGGAGTCCCCAGGCCTATCTGTGTCCTGCGTCTATTGTACTGAGACCAAGGGATCTTCGAAATAGCATACGAAAAAATGGAGATACATCTGTTCTGCGCAATTCTCCTTTAACAGCAGTGAAGGGGATGCCAATGTCTGAGTATTACAACAAGTCAGTCGACCCCTTCCTGGAAAGTTCATCAGCAATTTCATTTCCCTCTACGTTCCCATGTGCTGGAACCCAGATCAGAGAAACGTTACCTGTACACCCAAAATATTTGAAATTATCCGCGTTCTCTAAGCATTCTGTATGCTTGCAGTCGCAAATATTTATGCTATCTAAGCATTTGATCAAGTTAAACAAACTCCTCTTGCGCCAATTCTTCTCTTCTTCTTAATTGGCGTTATAACCGCTTACACGATTTTGGCCGAGTTTAGCAAAGCGCGCAAGTCGTTTCTTTCTCGTGCTAACCGACGCCAGTTGGACACACCAAGTGAAGCCAAGTCCCTCTCCACCTGATCTTTCCAACGCAGAGGAGGCCGCCCTCTTCCTCTGCTACCACCAGCTGGTACCGCATCGAATACTTTCAAAGCGTTTGTATCCATTCGGACGACATGACCCAGCCAACGTAGCCGCTGGATCTTTATTCGCTGCGCTATGTCTATGGCGTCGTAAAGCTCATACAGCTCGTTGCCAACGTGCAAAGGTCCAAAAATCTTACGCAGAATCTTTCTCTCAAACACTCCAAGCGTCGCTTCATCGGATGTTGTCGTCGTCCACGCGTCTGCGCCATACGTTAGGACGGGCAGGATGAGAGTCCTGTATAGTGTTAGTTTTGTTCGTCGAGGGATAT
This sequence comes from Anastrepha fraterculus, assembly GCA_037575425.1. Taxonomy (NCBI): domain Eukaryota; kingdom Metazoa; phylum Arthropoda; class Insecta; order Diptera; family Tephritidae; genus Anastrepha; species Anastrepha fraterculus. The sequence continues at coordinate 15,946 of JAYXIM010031944.1, read as the reverse complement.
CTTTACTGCTCATTTGCCTACATAGACCAAAGTAGCACTTCTTGTTGGCAAGAGAGATTCTACGTTGGATTTCAAGGCTGACATTGTTATCGGTGTTAATGCTGGTTCCTAAATAGACGAAGTATTTTACAACCTCGAAATTATAACTGTCTACAGTGACACGGGTGCCGATACGCGAGTGCGCCGACTATTTGTTTGAAGACAGGAGGTACTTCGTTTTGTCCTCGTTCACCACCAGACCCATTCGCTTTGCCTCTTTGTCCAGTTTGGAGAAGGCAGAACTAACAGCGCGGTTGTTAAGGCCGATAATGTCAGTATCATCGGCATACGCCAACAATTGTACGCTCTTATAAAAAATTGTGCCAGAGCGATGGCTCGTACGATGCTCTCCAACATCAGGTTAAAGAAGTCACACGACAGTGAGTCACCCTGTCTGAAACCTCGTTTGGTATCAAACGGCTCGGAGAGGTCCTTCCCAATTCTGACGGCGCTGCTGGTGTTGAGCAACGTCATCTTACATAGCCGTATTAGTTTTGCGGGGATACCAAATTCAGACATCGCGGCATACAGGTAACTCCTTTCTGTACTGTCGAATGCAGCTTTGAAGTCGACGACGAAAAGATGGAGTGTGTCGATTCTCCTGAGAATATTTGGTCGATGGTAGACTTTCCAGGTCTGAAGCCACACTGATAAGGTCCAATCAGTTGGTTGACGGTGGGCTTCAGCCTTTCATACAATACGCTCGCTAGAACCTTATAGGCGATATTTAGAAGACTAATCCCGCGGTAATTGGCACAAATTGCAGGATCGCCCTTCTTATGGGATGGGCAGAGCACACTTAAATTCCAATCGGCAGGCATGCTTTCATCCGACCATATTTTGCTCCTCGCCGCCATGTTTGAATAGCTCAGCCGGCAGTCCGTCGGCGCCCGCGGCTTTGTTGTTCTTTAGCCGCGTTACCGCTATTCTCACCTCGTCATGATCGGGTAGCGGAACGACAATTCCGTCGTCAACGATTGGGGTATCGGGATCTTCACATTCTCTATGACATGCGCAGCTGTCACTGTTTAACAGGTTCGAGAAGTGTTTCCTCCATAATTTAAGATTGTTCTGTACGTCAGTCACCAGTTCGCTGTCTTTGTTCTTACAGGAAAACGCCCCGGTCTTAAAACCTTCTGTAAGCCGCCCGCCGAACTTTCTGGTAGAATTTTCGGGCGTTGTTCCTGTTGGCCAGCATCTCAAGCTCTTCGCACTCACGTATTTCGGCCTCTCGTTTCTTCTTTCGGATAATACGTCTCTCTTCCTTTTTCAGCTCTCTGTAGCGATCCCAAATTGCGCCCGATCGCAGCGTGGCTCTATAGGCGCCATCCTTTCTTTCTGCGGCAGCATGACATTCCTCGTCGTACCAATTGTTTTTTCGGGCTCGCCGGAATCCGATTTCTTCTTCGGCGGCAGTACGTAGAGAACGAGAAATGTTGATCCATTGTTCGTGGATGCCGGTTTGTTGGGCAGTACTCTCTGAGAGCAGGAGTGAGAGTCGAGTGGCGAATCTTCTGGCTGTCTGTTGTGATTGCAGCTTTTCGATGTCGAACATTCTTTGCGTAGGTAAATGTACGTTTTTTGCTGCACAGAGGCGTGAGCGCAGTTTGGCTGAAACAAGGTAGTGATCCGAGTCGATGTTGGGTCCTCAGATCGTACGTACATCTAAAACACTAGAAGCGTGTCTTCCATATCTTACAACATGATCGATCTGGTTTCGTTCGTGTTTTTCGATCAGGAGATAGCCAGGTGGCTTGGTGAATCTTCTTATGCTGGAATCTGATGCTGCAGGCTACCAAGTTTCGGGCTCCGAAGAAGTCAACCAGCCTCTGTCCGTTACCGGATGTTTCGTTGTGCGGGCTGAATTTTCCGACTGTGGGACCAAAAATTCTCTCCTTGCCCACCTTGGCGTTGAAGTCGAAAAGCACGTTTTTTATGCCGTGACGGGGGCAACGCGCATTGGATCGTTCCAAGGAATCGTTCATAGAAGGAGTCTTTGGTCGCATCGTCCTTCTCTTCCGTCGGGGCGTGGGCGCAAATTAGCGATATGTTAAAAAAAGGAGGACATCAACCAGCCGGGCAGAGGCACCTTCCCCATTAAGGGACCGGACATTCCAGGTGCATGCCCTCAAATCATATTCCTTATTTCGTTTGCAGGGGTCGTCATCAGTATAGGGAGGTCTCATCCGAGGCTTTTTCAAACTTTTCATTGGGGGGATTTTTAAGTGGCGGGTCCCAAACCCAACGCACAACCAGCTATCCTGGAATATTTCGCCTTCTCACGTTAGCTCACTCCCGAACGCGGGTGTTCGGAAGCTACCCAGAGGATACGTGGGCTAATCCCGGCCGTTGTGAGCTGCTTGAACCATATGCAAAAGAATCGTCCTGGCCATTCCCAAGTGAATGGCAATCAGTAACTTTCCCCACTTGCGTGGACTTCTACACATGGAACCATCCTCCGCCAATTAGAGACACCAAATGAAGCCAACTGCTTCTTTGTTTACCATCAGCGCTCTTGGATCTTTATTCGCTACATTATTTCTATTTTTCTGTAAAGCGCATTTTGTAAATTATTTCACGGTCTGCAATATTTACCGTTTCCAATATTTTTCTCTAACACTCCAGGAACCATCTCATTGAATACTGTAATCATTCAAGCTTTTGTGCTATACTTTAGGACCGGTTTATTTACAGACTTATGAGTTTGGTGTCTGCTTGTCGTGAGGCTGCTGGATTTCTAGGCTGTAATTATTAATGGTGCTAACACTGGCTCCCAACGTAGCAAGATGTTCTAAATATCGATCGGCGTTTGTGATAATTTCTTGTTTGATAACAGAAGATATTTTGTCTCGCCCTCGTTCATTCCCAGACCCACTTGCTTCCCTTCGTTATCCAGTTTATGAAATACAAAATTAGCAAGATTCCCACGGAGGCTGAACCATGTAGGCTATCAATGTAACCAGTTCGGTTAATAATGCTTGGTAAAAAAGGATTCACATCATTTATTTTTTGCATATCCTTACTATCATATATGCAAAGAAGCAAAGAAATTTCGGCTCAGCTGACCAACACAGCAACAACTAAATTTGGAAATGAAAATATTATCCCCAGACGAACAGGGACAATTTATTTAAACTTACAGCTACAATATGAATATATTTCCACTCAACTTACTTCTCCAGTCTAATAGCGAAAATTGGGAAACCAACTTGTTGAACATACACAGGGTCGTCCTAATACGGGTATCTGCATTATCTCTGTGTGGACGCTGTACGTTTTCTCTTGAAAAAGCCTTATTGAAAATGAGGTTTGGCTGAGTAGAACTTTCATCTCAGCGACTAAGTCAGTAAACAAAATTATCTCATCTGGTATGGATAAATCACCCGTTGTGGGCGGCCGCCAGAGCCGAATGGGTTGGTGCGTGACTACCATTTGGAAGTGCACAGGGTCAAATCTCTGGGCTTGAAGCAACAAAAGATAAAGAAAAAATTTGTCTAAACGCGGTTGCCCCTCGGCAGGAAATGGCAAACCTTCGAGTGCATTTCTGGAATGAAGAGCTCCTCATAAAAAATTATCTGCAGTTCGGTGTTGGCTTAAAACTGTAGGTTCCTCCATTTGTGGAACAACATCAAAACGCACACCCCACAGGGACTGACAATTTGGTGTGAAATAGTGATGTATTGTTTGTTTTTGTCAAAAGTGCAGCCATTTCAGTTAAAGATCTATTGAACTTACATACTAATTAATCCTGCCATAAGTTCTGTTACAAGTTAAGTCCGTTATAGATCTAAAATTATAATACTTTTTTTAATGAAGTTAATTTTATTTAATCATGTAAATATTAAAACAAAAAATTTAGTTTTTATACGAAATGGTCACCATTACCATTACAGCAGGCAAGATTAGGACATTCAGCTCTTACAGATCTCCAAATTTTTATGAGGTCTTCGACAGGCCATGTTCTCCAATTCTGACTACAAATGACTACAAACTGTAATGTAATAGATTCAGATCTGGGCATCCAATCAGCCAATCTTCTATGGCTATAAACCCAGGAAATACCCACTGCTAGATGATTTTTGCCTTAGTGGCTGGAACGGAATCTTGCTGGACGATCCAACGCTCTCCATTGAAGAGAGTACTGCTCAACTACTTCACCACGCCTTCAAAGACGTCCTCCGGGCACATTTTTTCCCCCGGTCTTAACCCCCTTTTTGCAGAAATTTGGAGATGTAACGCCTTTACAAGACGCTCCTCACCATTACGGAGGCTGTATGGTGGCCACGCTGAACCTTTGGAATAACATTTTTTGCGTCTTTAGAAGTTTTAGTATAGATTTTGTCGTGTTGCTTATTAAAAACTTCTTCCTCATCTGTGATAAGAATATTTACATGTCCTTTTGTCACGTGCCACCGAAGAAGCTGCTTGCATCGGTCGAGTCTAATTTTATTCAAGTGCCTTGTCAAAAGATGACCAGTTGAGCGCCGGAAGGCTTTCATGTGGAGATCATCTCTAATTTGTCTTCACATGGATCTGATCGATATATTAATTTCCATGGATATGTTTTTCTGCTTTCTAAGGGAATTTCTGTGAAAATATTTCTTTTATGGCTGCACTGGTTCGAACCACACGAGGAAAACCACTTCTTTTTCTGTCTGTCACTTCACTGTAATCCGATTTTCCTTAGCTCCCCACTGGATTGTTAGCAAGAGAAATTTGCCACGAAAGTGAGTATAATTTATGAATAGACAATGCATGCGAACAAAAGCGAAAATAACGGTACTTTTTTCGGCGAGTTTATTCTCGTCGTATGCTGTTGGCGTTACCATTGGCCGTTAGACTTTATTGATCGGAATTGTGCGAATTATCAATCAGCGATCTAAGTCCTGGCGTCGAATACAATGTGAATTATTTTGAAGATGGGACCAGAAACAGACGATCAGTTTTTAAAAAATGTTTTAGTGCCGTCAAATAAATGAAATGGCGCTTCATAACTAATTATCGTTTATAATAATCCTAATTAACACCATATTGAAATAAATCGAATTTGCTTTGACTTTACTACATATTTAAAAAGATGCTAACGCTAGCAACACCCTGTACAGAAATGAGAAAATGATGATACCAATTTTATATGGCAAATTTACGTATTTGTGCTGTTGGGTTGCTGTTGGCTTTTGCACTAAAATTAGCCTGTTTAATTGAGATTTATTACCGTTGCTTGTGTTGAGCATATTTTCATGTTGTTGGACTAATTTTCATTACTAAACTGCTGCCGCTTTGCTTCCAAAGTGTTGTTACGAGTATATCGCATTTATTTAGAAATACAAATGAATGTTCACTCGGAATTAATCTTCTGAGAATTGTTGTTTATTTTTTCTCATAACTTATTCAAAAGTTAGGAGACTCACAAATTGACTTGTAGCTTGAAATTTAGTCTCACCAATTTAATTTCTTTGAATGTCTATTCCAGTTTGATATCTCATTCTGTTGGCTTGACGAAATTTGTAAGTTACCTTTGATTACAAGGCCAATGAAATTCAAGTAAGAGTAGGAAAAAGAATATTTTATATATTGACGAATCTTACTTTTTTCTTTTCTTCTTGTTTCTCCTTTGTCTTTCAATCATATCCCACTTTCGACAACCAAGTTCTGCTTATCGACCGAGAAGGCAATCAAAAAGAAGTCCAAGCTCCATAGCTCTTGTAAAAACTTGTTTTTAAGAGATGTCTGTCTTCCATCCGGTTGGTAATATTGCAGGTGATTTTAACAACATTACTGAGGATGTCATTAATAATGCTTTAATATAAGCAAAAAGAAGTAGAAAATTTTCTGTCAGAGTTTACGTCGGCCCAGGTTGCTATGTAGGCTGGCTCTATCAAATCGAACTTTCAAAGTTTCGCTCAAAGAGGACCTCAAAACAAAAAAGTAAATATTTAAAATTGTTTTTCATTTCCAATTATACTTTTTAAGACGTATGAAAAATGGCCTTTACAATAAAATTTGTTATAATGGAAATTTTAGTTACCGCGGACTTAACATCTGGTTCCAGCTGGCTGAGAAACCACTTGCTAAGTTCTGCGACTTTTGAATCCAAAAAGTAGGAGAAGCGTGGCATTACGTATAAATATTCTATTTAATGTATATACACAAATATTTATCTATGTATTCCATTCAATGTCTATACAAAATTGACTCGCAAAATAATAATCAACAAATGGTGAAATTATGCAATAAACTTATAATGGCAAGACTTCCAACAGACTCCAAATAGACACAACTGCTGATTTTTATGACTTCTATGGTTATTATTATGATGCGAGTGCTTTGCGGGACTCAGAATTTATGGAAATCACCGAAGCGAAGTGGGTTCCTCATACTAATCTCCTCCTCCTCTAACTGAAGCACATGCACTTATTGGCAAGTTTCGACACTTTCTTTGTTTCTTACTTATATTTTAATAATTTTTTAATGAAAATTTACATAATTTTCCACATAAATCCAAGTTTCAATATTTACGAAAATTCAAAAAAACTTTGACAAATTGTTAATGCGTTTCAAGTTACTTAAAAATAGCAAATAATAAAAGTAAACAACAGAGCCATAAAATGTGACAAAAAATCACTTAAAAATTAATTATCCCTAAAACAAACTGCCAACTAAAGCAGAGCTTCAATTATTTTGAGCAATAAAAGCAAACTATTCAGTAATCAATTTTTGAATGATAGGCCCAAGAGCAGGCACAACTAAGAAGGCAAGTGAAAGTGAAAAGTTAAACTATTAAACTGTGCGCAAAGCCTAGCAACTGGGGGCGAGCTGAGTTCGCATTTTGTGAACAAGCGGCAAGCAAATACCCTAAAAAAAACTCCACATGTATCAAAAGGTCATCGAAATTTTTTACTTTAACTGCCATGCGGTGCCTCCGAATCGAATGAAATAAACATTTAAGGCCAACCCACTTTGTATTGATTGAATGAGACATTGAGCAACCAACCCGAAATTCGGTGGCTATTACCGGAAGTGTATTATCTGATTTTCTGCTTTTTCGCCAATGTATATTCTTACTACAACTACACGTAAATATATTTATATATGAATATGAACACACACATACAGCGTACATTAAGGTGCTTCGCTATACAAAATTCGTATTGCTCAAAGACAAAAGAACTGGCATTTTTTATTCCGCTAATGCAAAGCGAGTGATTTAATAATAAGTGTCGAGAATGAATTTTGGGTAATTATCAACAAATAAAAAAAACTGAGATTTATTTAATAATTAATTCAATATAGAATCTTTTCTTTCCATTAACTCTACTTCTGCCGCAAGTCACTGTTTAGCTTGGCTGCTCGTATGAGGCCGTTCAGTCGCTCTTTCAATTCTCATTTGACATGAGGTTTGAGGATAATGATAAAATTTGGCTACTTATTTTATTAATGTTTTTTGTTTTTAGTTTCAGTTATTTTCTATAGAAACATAGTTCATTCTACAACAAACACCATATTAATGCGTTTCAAATTAATCAAAATTTCAAACTTTTTACAAGATTTATAAAAATTCTACAAAGTTTCATCGAAATTTCAAACCTTTTCACCAGAATTCAAAATCCTAGGTACGCAGTTTTATAGCTGATTAAATTTTACTATAACAAAGGGCAAATTTAAAGTAGCTCCCGATTCGCGTTGATTTTTGATGATTTTTTTCTCTGACGGTGTTGCGCATTTTTTTATATGAACAAAAAAATCCTGCATTACTTGCGCGCGATTCTTCTTATTAACCATACGGTTCTCATCTCACAAAAGAGAATTTTATTGAGTACAATTTTTCAACACAAAATTTTAACAGCCAGAATTTTAAATAAAGAATATTGCGCCATAAAAATATGGTACCCAACCCACTCAAACTGCTGACGATACTTTTTTGATGCAAGCCATTAGTAGTGTTTAAAAGTGGATCGGCTACCATAACGAACTGGCAAGGCAGGGGGCATCCTTTAGCGAGTCCGAAGCGGTAGAAACAGGCTGTCTCCAAGGCGTGCGCGAAAGAGAGATATTCCCGCTATTTCAGAAACAGGCCGTAGACAGATGAACTAACAAGGATACCTGCAGAATAACCAAAACAAACGTGGTCCAATTTCAACAAATCCAGAACTGACGAGTTATTAAGAAAGCCACGAGCAGACATATTCAGGTCCTTTGGCAGACCATGCCAGGAAGGTGAGGTGGCCGTACAACGATAGATGTAGAAGCTGCTATCAAGAAGAATCTAAGGAAACAGTCTTTCCCTATCTGTATGAGCGCCCAAGTCTGGCTGCTCTACAACATAAAGTGCTGGGGGAATTCTCGATGGTAAACTTGAAAGAAATTTCAGAAAAGAAAATAGACTACATAGGCAAATTCATAGTCAAATCAAGATGAAAAGTAGGGGTTCTACAGGTGGTTACACCAACACATGGCATCTTTTGTGCTGATTGAGTATTGGGTTGCGTCACTCAGACTATACCTACACTAACCAATCAACCATAACGTCGATGAAAAAAATCTTGCTCTGATGGAGAACCAACACAAATCACGTTTAGAACCAAATTGTATTAAAGCAACTTCATGTTGGAGTTCTTATTTTCTAAGAAATATAAAATTCGCTTCAAGCCACATAAGTTAAAATTCGTGCTAACCATCGCCAGCTGGAAACACCAAGTGAAAACAAGTCCTTATCTACCTGATCTCTTCAACGCAGATGAGGTCTTCCTTTTCCTCTGCTACCACCAACTGGTATCGCAACGAATTTTTTCAGAGCCTTAGCGTTTGTATCCATACGGACGACATGACCCAGCCAACGTAACCGCTGGATCTTTATTCGCTGCGCTATGTCTATGGCGTCGTAAAGCTCATACAGTTCATTGTTCCATCGCCTACGATATTCGCCGTTGCTAACATGCAGAGGCCCGAAAATCTTCCACAGAGTCTTTCTCTCAAATTCTCTACGAGACACCTCATCAGATGTTGTCATCGACGAAGCTTCTGCGCCATACGATAAGACGAGTTAGTGTTAGTTTTGTTCATCGAAAGAGAACTTTACTGCTCAAATGGCTACTGAGTACAAAGTAGTTGGTGCTGTTAAGTGAGATTCTCCTTTAGATTTCAAAGATTTGGACAATATTATTCCTATTAACGTTGCCGTTACTTGAGTGCGCCGACTGCTTGCTTGATGACAGATGGCTCGTCTTAGCTTTGCTTCTTTATCCAGCTTAGAAAGGGCAGAGTTAACAGCGCGGTTATTAAGGCCGATGATGATGGCAGGAAATTGGAGTTATTTTTTAGCATGACAGTCCTGGATGATTCACTGCTTCGCAACCTGAAATTGGATTTAGTAAAAGAAAAATCAATAGCTGAAAATTTTGTCAGGAAATTAAACCCTTCCGTGGTTCCAAGTAAATGAACATAAGAACGATAGTTAATTTCAGAGATCCGTAGACTTCTCTTAGAATATGCAGAAGGAATGGAGAGACAATCGCCTCTCGAATAACATCGAATATGGGTGTGAAGAAAAGGATAGCATAAATTTTAAACCAAGAGTCAGAAAAACTTTTTCGAAGGTTTTTCTCTTTCACAAATCCTCACGTTAGGTATTCAGGGTATTCCAGCTTAAAATTGTTAAACTGCTACTCTCTGTAATTTTTGAGGTTATCTCAGACCATGAAATATTTCTTTAATTTCTACACCAACTGAATCTCAGAGCGTAAGGAACCTTCGAAAAATTGTAGTCAAGCCCTTGGTAATGAAAGTCAACCATTGTAATCCTTTTACCTTTTAACGATTTAAGGGAAAACATCACTCTACGGTATAGGAGATAGATTTCTAATGAATTCCAGCTCTGGAGCTGAACATAACCAGCTCCTTGGTGATGCTATCATAGATTTTCAAGCAGAAATGTTCGCCATATTTGTGGAGCTGCAGTAAAGAGGGAGCATCGTAGGTGATGTATTCAACAAATAACCTGCTTTGGCGAGATGATCCTCAGAGATATGGATTAAATAGGACTCAATCTAGCGAACTTTTTTCATTTTACGAGAGCCACGCTATTTCAAAATGAGTTTCAGAGACTTTGAGAAATTTAGAAAGAGTGTTGGATCAGCGACATGAATCATTCGCCTATCTGAATTGCTTACTTAATAAGGAGGTTTAATTTTACTGGCGTATAATGAAAACCCCTCTCCGTCAATGTGCCTGCTTCTGTCCGATCTGGTTGAAACTTGGTGTGTGTTGTTCCAAGACTTGCTACTAACGAAACATAGCCACGATACGCGCCAGTAGTGGCAACTCTCTGATTTCGCGCGCACTTTTCAAGCAACCCTCGTAATTATGAGGTGATGAACAAAAGTGAAAACTCTAAATTCGGCACAGGAAACGGAAGTTGGGCGCTTTTAAATGGTCAAACATTTCAAAAACTATGCCGCCCTGATTTTACGCTAATATTCATTAATACTTCGATATGCCGCACCATTGGCCAACGAAAACCGGAAAACGCAGTAACCCGAAACTGTAAGCAAACACAGCTGTTTGAAAGTGCGTATGCGAGCAAATTCCACATCCACACCTCCAGCAACAAATTGCCAAGCAAACAGGAAGTGGCGTAGAAATTTGAAAGTCAGCAAATGTAGCGCCATGAAGAGAGTTAACAGAGTTTTGTTTTTGAGTCAATGGCCAGTTCAGCTTTGCACGATTGCCAATTGGGGCATTCGAACTGCTACGATACCCATTCCTCTTGGCTTTGTTGATTTTACGATATGGTTGCCTTCAAATGACAGCGAATTTATGCACATTTCCGCTAGTTTTGACTTGTAATGACCGTTAGAAGCAGCAATTGCGGGTCGCTCGTTGTTGTAAGGCTTTCAACAAAAATAGTTTTCTTTTTGTGCTTTCTGACGCCTCGTTAGGACTATTGGCTGTTATAACTGCTCGCTACTTAGTTTTTCAGGTTTGGTCGTTTGTTTTTCCCTTCCTACAACAAAATTCGCCTTTTAATGTTTTCTACTCCAGCAATTATCGCATTACAGTTTCCGACATTCATTTTAATGTGTCTTACGTAGGGCCAACGCAGGATTCTATGGCTAAACAGTCAACGTTTGATTTTATGCAGGATACACAGGCATGGATTGAGTAAACAAAATAAATTTTTGATGTGACTCTGACTTCACTACATTAAGCCGCTGGCGTTCTGTCTAAAATATGCAAGTATGTATGTGTGTAATTTTGATGTGCAATAGCTGATTAACTCTAACTTAATTCTATCCATCTATTTACCATTCTATTTTGAATGAGAGAGGAACAGCCAACGTTTCTATGTTTTTAATGATACTCCAAAGAAATTAACCGTCGCTTCAAAAGAGATCGAGAGCCCATCGAGGATGCCGGATGTAGTGGTGGGGAGACGTCGTCTGAGTGACAGAAGCGTGTTAGGGTTATACGCTATCGGTAGCATCCATTGGTGTGTCACCAATGGGGCATCGGAAATTTCCAATATCGTTACTCGATATCGACTAGTCGTCTGTTTGCGTTCGTTTTGAAGCTTTACCTCACTCGTTCATGTTTGTCGTCTGTTCGTAAATACAGTCATCCCCATAGGAGATCTTTTTCAAAATGCCTTCCTGGAGCGACGCATCTGTTGGGTATTCTATATCGGTCGCATTCACTTCGCTTCCGCTTTACGTTCCCATTCTAAGCTTCGGAGTTTTATTACTATCCTTGCTGCAAACTGTTTTACTGCTTCCCATTTCTCTTTCGAGTTCAGCATTTGCGTTACAAGGTCATCTGGTGTGGGGTCGAGCTCGAAGCACTCTTCATTAAATCTGGCGCAGCCAGAGACAGCTTATGCTTACAGCTTCGGACTCGTTATAGGATGCCCCTGTCTGGCCAGTTCATCGGCTTTCTTATTCCTTTCTATATTCCTTTGGCCTGGTACTCAGACGAGTCTGATGTCTGTCTTGCGTTCTAAAGTATTAAGTTCGTCTTTGTATTGTCTGACTATTTTTGAATTGGAGATGGTTGCTTGACTATCTGAAAAAATGCATACTCCCGACAGTTATTGTGGATGGTTTCTAATAATCTTGCAAACTTCCGTTATCCCTACAACTTCTGCTTTTACGATAGGTTAGGTTGAAGGGGTTGTCGACTGAGAGACACATTCAGGCTCATGGCTCATTGAGATGCCGCGTGGGGAACGAGATCCTTAATGTCGACAGAGCCGAGATCTTCCAATTCGTTAAAGGAATTGGGAGTCTACGTCTGGATACAGCAGAACAGTGACACAGAAAGTGCGAGATCGTCTGTTCCTCTTCCTCGTCTAGAGAACTTCTGCAGTAGTCATGTGTTTGCACACCCATTCTCTAGGCGTGCCTACCGATTAGGCAGTGCCCCGTTATAACTGAAATCAGTGTGTTAAGACTGTGCTTTCTTCTTAGTAGAATTTTGTTGTCGGCCGATTTTGCTACCACTTGCATCATTACGTCATCTTTCATTCCCTACTCTTACAATTTCTTCGCGGATACGTAGTTTACATGTTTGCAAGGGTACACCTATATCATTTTCTATGTACTCATCAGTTAATTTGATACCGAGTCTCTCGGCTCTACAGTTACCCTCAATGTCCCGTGTTTCCTTTAGGTGCAATGACTCAGCCATCTCGTTAAGAGATGAGCGGCATTTCATGGCTACCTTGGAGGTTGTCGACTGTTTTGTGAGGGATTTTATCGCCGCTTGGCTATCAGTGAAAACTTAGATATCATTTCTGGATATCGCATCACACTGTATCAGTGTCACGGCTTTCATTATTTCCATCAGTTCAGCGTGAAAGACATTACAGTAGTCGGGAAGCCGAAAACTGAAGGAGATCCCCAGATTCTCGGAATATACACCTCCGCCCACCCTGCCTTCGAGCTTTGAGCCATCTGTGTATACATAGATAGACTCGCTCTGTGTTACCACGACCCGTTTCCATGAACGTTGTAATGGTAAGTATAGGCGAGAAGTGATGAAGTCAAGAAACCACTACGGGGAACCACTTCGGCATTTTCACAGCCGAAAGAAGGTAATGGAAAACCCGAAGACGGTTTTATTGGCTATACCGGAAATGTTTCGAGACCTGGATCAAACGCTGGCCTAAGTTCGTTACAGTTGATGGAGGAACCTACAATTTTAAGCCGACTCTGAACGGCAAATATTTTTTATGAGGACCTTTTTCAGAAATACACTCGGAGGTTTGCCATTGCCTGTCGAGGCGCGACCGCTAGTGGAAAAACTTTTTTAGTGTTTCATGTACGAAGATTCAAATCTACGCACTTCAGAATTATAGTCACGCACCAACCCATTGGTTAGGACGGCCTTAGTTTGAAGGCAATAAATTCTTCTTCTTCTTAATTGGCGCGATAACCGCTTACGCGATTTTGGCTGAGTTTAACAAAGCGCACTAATCTTTTTGTGTCGTGCTAATCGGCTCCAGTTGGACACACCAAGTGAAGCCAAGGTCTTCTCCACCTGATCTTTCCAATGCAGAGGAGGCCTTCCTCATCCTATGCTACCACCAGCTGGTACCGCATCGAATACTTTCAGAGCCGGAGCGTTGACCCAGTCAACGAAGCCCCTGGATCTTTATTCGCTACGCTATGTCTATGTCGTCGTAAAGCTCATACACTTCATAGTTCCATCGCTCGCGATATTCGCCTCTCAAACAGACAGACTCTTCCTCGCAAACGCTCTAAGCGTCGCTTCATCGGATGTTGTCATCGACCAAGCTTCTGCGCCATACGCTAGGGGGGGAATGATGAAAGCCTTGTAGAGTTTTAGTTTTGTTCGTCGGGAAAGGACTTTACGACTCAATTACCTACTTAGTCCAAAGAAGCACCTGTTGGCAAGAGAAATTCTACGTTGGCAATAAAATCACTTTTGAGGAAGAAACTTGTATTTTGAATTTTTTGAAATTATTCAGGGAACTTTTTGACCAAGGTGGTATTACAGTACTCACGTCTATCCACAACGAATACTCAAACAGGTATTGCAACTTTAAACACATTTTCGTCTATGAAGGTTCTTTGTCAACATTAAAAGTGTTGCAGTCAGACCGCAGGAAAACTTTTTTAAACTCAATTAAATCTCGTCACGTCATCAAAATTGCTGCCTCAAAGAAGAATTTATTTTGCTTTATTTGCATACTTTGGAGAAAATTAAATGAATTCAGAAATACACAGCAGAAAAAAATACAAATGAAAATTTGTAAAAATCCTTCCATATTTATTTGCGATAAGCACAGAGGGGTTCAGAATTCCCAGAGTAATCAGCACATTTCCCACAAAGTGGTGGCGTACGCATTTGGCAATTGACTAGCTTAAGGAATGGGGGCCAGTTGTATAAAGGAAGCGGTGTGTGCGTTAGTACCTTTTTGTGGCAAGTGTATTTATATGAGCTCGATATTTAGCTAGGGTGAGAAATCTGCTACAGGGTATCCCCCATCATTTTTGTAAGGCATGCGGACTATTACGCAAGAAGCCCAGAGGGTTCAGTATAGCTTGTTAGCATACGCCATGTCATCACTAATTTCTTAGGCTTAGTGAATACATTAATATGAGGATGAACTCATGAAGCTGTAGCATTTTATGTGGTTAATTATTATTTATGCCAATTGAATATCTATGAGATGAGTTTTCTTCTTATGTGCATAAAGCATGACGCAATTAGGAGGTTTCTCCTCATTGAAGCAGAGCCAAAACAGAGGCTGGCTAAAAACTCAGCACAAGAATATCACTTCATTGGAATTCTCAGGAAAGTAGAAGCTGTAGCCGGCCAAGATCCATCCTGCACGACATATTTTTCATAAACACAAACTGCGATAATGCTAAGACGATCATATCTTGGAGAAACCTTGTAGAGGCTCTATGCTTCTCAACGGTGTAATCAAGAGAAAAAAATATACTTTCGATATACTACACCATTTTTTAAGCCAGTCGAGAAGTGCAGTAATGAGTAGTAGGCAAATTAAATAATGGGGAATAGCTGAACTTATTATTTGGAATTACAGACGTTGCTGTAATTGCAACATCCTCGTTACCAACAAGTTATTCGATTATTCCTTCACGACTATTGGTTTAGGGAATAAGTTCGTAGCGTGTTTATCGAAGACTTTTATTTAAGCAAAAACAACAATTATATCAATAAATTAATCAGTTATAAAGGGTGGTTAAATTTTAAGGGCCGATGCTGAATGTGAATCACACCTAAACGTCAAGCTTTTTCTGCATTTCATTTGACATTTTTCAATTTCAGACTAACTCCATTTGAACCAAGGAAAGATACATAATCGAGCAACGCGTTAAAGTTATTCAGGCTTACTATGAAAACGGCCGTTCAAATCAAAAGGTATATCGCGCACTTCGTGATTTTTTCGGTCAATTTAATCGTCCAAATGTGCGTACAATCGGAAAAATTGTGCAAAAAATTGAGCAACCCGGGTCTGTAGGAGATGTGAAAACACCAGTGCATGCTCGTACAGCTCGTACTGCAGAAAATATTGCTGCTTGCTGCTGTTCGCGATAGTGTGGTTGAAGAGCCGTCCACCTCGACTCGTCGTCGTGCCCAACAATTGAAACTCTCACGCTCATCGTTGATGAACATTATGCATAAAGACTTACATTTACACGCTTACAAGGTGCAATTGACTTAAGAACTAAAGCCTCTTCACCATTTTAAGCGTCGTCAATGGTCAGAATGGTGGCAGGAAATGGCAACAGTGAATGACCAATTTTCAAAAAATTATTTTCAATGAAAATCCAATAGTGATTGCCGAAAAACCAATGCACCCACAAAGAGTGACTGTTTAGTGCGGTTTATGGGCCGGCGGTATCAGTGGGCCGTATTT
>JAYXIM010031932.1:0-13022 GCA_037575425.1 Anastrepha fraterculus | reverse complement strand
AAGCAGTTGAACTAGCGAAATTGGGTACAACATTACCAATCCAATCAGACAAAGCGAGCATACCTATACCTTTAGCAACATGTAAGACGCTTATAGACAAACACACTATCAGAGCTGCAACATGCTATGGACCCAGTCCCTGACCTGTGCAACAAGTAGAATGGCGTGGCCAGAATGGAACATGGGCCGCTCAAATCGATTGTTGAAACTGAACAGCAAGAACATGAGAAATCTTCTTGGAGTCCTAACAGGGCATTGTCTGATTGTCAGGCATGCCAGTAGACTGAGAGCACCCTTTAATGACTATTGCAGAAGCTGTAACGACATTGAAGAAGAAGAGCCTATAGAACACCTTCTAAGCGGTTGCATGGCTCTGGGTAGAAGAAGGTTCAATATTTTAGGAAAAAGTTCCCTGAATAACTTGGCAGAGGTAGCCAATATAAAAATAACAATCCTTGTTAGATATATTAAAGCTACAGGTTGGTTCAATGAGGGCAATGTAGAGTGAGGAGTGGGGACAGCCCTGGTGATATAACAATGGGCCTACAGCAGGCCTAGGTGTGTCAACTGACAACCACTATACCTACCTACCTACCTGTATAAACATGAGAAGAAGCATATTGTAAATGGATCCGCTGTTTCACTTGGTTTGAGTCCAATTTGTCAATTGCGTATTTATATTTCTTATATGAGCCCTTCCAGGTAGGGATGTGACCTCGAGTCGAAAAAATCGATCATTTAATAATCGATTTTTTTCGTTTCAAGATAAATCGATTTATAAAAAATCGATTTTTGAGGGAATAATCGATTTTTGTGGATATTTCGATTTTTTAATACGAAAAATGCATATTTGATATATAAGTATGAAAAAATATCTAAAAGGACGACTTTAAGATTATAAATACATATTCAAATTAATGATACATATATACATTTTTTAGTACTCTTAAATATTTTATTGCAGTAAAAATAATACAAAACTATAAGAGTACAAAATATAGCAATATAACAAACAAAACTAAGAAAATAAAAGAAAGCTATCTTCAAGCTTTTAGTTTAAGTAATAAAAAAATTCAATTAAATAATTGCCACAAATGTTTTGTATCAATTAACATTCGACTAGAATCAAAATAAAATTAAACGATTAATTTAAGTATTAAATATAACGAGAATTGTTGGGTATGAACATTAAAAAAGAAAAGGAAGCTTCCTCCAAACCTCAAATCAAAATTTATCAGAAACTTAAAAAATTATTGCCATAAATCTTCAGTCAAAGAGTTTAAAAATAATAGTTTTGGTAGTCGCTTTCCTAAAATACGGTTTCGAGTTTTTCTGACAATATTCCCAGCCTTCGAAAATAATCTTTCAGCTGGTGCAGAAGTGGCCATCACTGAGAGGTGTTTCAAAGCTAAGTCTGTTAATTTTGGAAAAGTTCCCTCAGAACTTCTCCATACATCGAGAGGGTCTACTTTAAGATTTGATAATGGCGCTGCGATATATAAATCTATCTCTGTATTTTTTGTCATTGACGTATTAGCAGCCATTATTTTGTTATGGTGTACCTGCCATATATCTTGATCGTCGCTGGCAACTTGTGATGAAACAGATGATTCAAAATCGGTCACCAGTATAGTATCATCATTCCTAGTATTTAAACTTAGGCATCGGTTGGTATAATTAATTGTTTTTGACAAAGATAATGGCTCATCTAAATGAATTTTTTTGAATCTAGGATCCAAAAACGTTGCGACTGAGAAAAGGTGAACTTTCTGTATGTTTTCAAATCTTTTTTTTAGTTCTGTTTGCAATGAATATTTGAATTGATTGGCCAAATCACTGGTTATCGGTATAGCGTCTAACAAAGTTCTCAGGCACTTGATAATAGGTATAGCTTTACTAGCTGTCACATATTTTTCAGCGCTCATTTCTTCGGTAACATTGTGAAAAGGCTTTAAAACTTTTCCAATTTCTTTGAGCACAACGATTTCGTTTGCTTGAAGCATTTGGGGTGCATTCGGATGGTTTATTAAAATAGATCCAATTGTGCTGCTCATTAACACAAAACGTTCAATCATAAATAATTGTGAGTTCCATCTTGTAGACACATCTCCGACCAAATGCTTCAATTTTCCTTCAACAACGCTTTCCTGCATTTGCATCTGTCGCAATTCTTCAGCGCCTACACCACTTTGGTGGAACCAAGTTACGATTTTTCGTACTTTATCCAAAAAAAGTTTAACATCAGAGGAACTCACAGAATTTTCAACTACTAGATTCAACGTATGTGCTAGGCATCGAATATGTTTTGCTCTGGCGAAAGTAATCTCAATAGCTTTAACCATGTTAGCGCCATTGTCTGTAGTAACACTCACAATTTTGTCATGCGACAAACCCCAATCTTCACAAACATTAAGAACCATCTCCGATAAATATTCGCCTGTATGATTGTCATGAAGCGGTTCACATGCGATATTCACCGATTTCATTTCAAAATTTTCTATAAAGTGAACAGTCACGCCTAAAAAACTTCTTAACTGCATATCCTTCCATTCATCTATTGTAAGATAGACGTTTTTAACAGGCCGTAATTTTTGTTTAATAAGGGTCTTTTTTTCGTCATATTTAGTATCAATGAGATCTGTGATAGTTTTACGACATGGAACCTTGTACAAAGGAACGATAGTTTTCATTAGCTTTTTGAATCCTGTTCCTTCCACCATATTGTAAGGAAGACTGTCCCGGCATATCATTTCTGCGATGCTGTTTGTTATTTGTTTATTTTTTTCTCCATCTGAGGCATATGCTGAAATTCTTGAAAAAGCCGCTCCGATAGTTGATCTAGCCCGTTTTTGAGTTAACGATGAAGCCTCAGTGTCTGTCAATGGCGAATGCACCAATGAATCATTATGCCTCAAATTGGTAGTATCCTGGACATCAACTTCATGTGAATTCTGCGGTGATAAAAATAAAAACAAAATATAATTTAAAATATTTTAAATAATAACTATTACATCAAATAATGAGTTTTACCTCGTCAGCTTGTAAGACATCAGAATGTTTTCTTTCCATGTGCTGTTTCAAGTTTGTAGTGTTATTGCATGTTTTTAACTCTTTTGGGCAGTATTTACATTTTGCGGTTGCATTTTCCTTCCTTATTGTAAAATACTTGCGCCAGCAGCTTCTGGGTGTTTTAGCAGCGGAAGACATTTTATGGTTAAACCAATATTTATTTCGACACTTCAAAGCTTCCAAGAAATAAATAAAGGCAGGATCACAATTCATTACATATTTGTACGTAAAGATGGCACTGATTTTTATCGACTTGTTCACATTAGTTAGCTTACTTATCCATTTTATCATCCGTCGCACAGATGGCACTATTTACAAAAATCGATTTAAAATGTGTAATTCATATAATCGATTTATTAAAAATCGATTTTCGCCTTTAATAAAATCGACTACAAAAAATCGATAATAAGAAAAAAAATCGATTAAAGCAAAAATCGATTATTTTTTAACATCCCTACTTCCAGGTAATATTTTACCATTTTGCTTAACTCTAAATTATAGTTTTAAAAATGGATATTAAGAGACTAAGTCTCTTTACATCAGAGAAAACTGAATTGAACTCAGTACATTCATTAATTTACAGTCTCTCAGCCATAGAAATATAAAAGACAGGAGAGATAAGATAGTAAACTGGTTGGATAGACTTGAAACAGTTGAGCAATATGAGGGAAAATCAAAAAAATTTCTAAAAATAAGCAAAAAAAAAAAAGATGGTCCATTAAGCAAAGTTGACGAACTACTAAAATATTTTAGCCTCATTATTGTATAAAATGGACTGAACGGGACAGAAATAGACGTCGCCTTGGAAACAATTATTTCACCCAGTAGACGCCCAATTAACAGTTTATTTTCTAGGTCTGTTCTATAATCGAAATGGTTAGAATTATATATTACGGCGATTAGCTAAGGAAGAGCGGTAGACTGAAGATGGATGATGGAGTGTGACGTGGGAAAATTTTTTCGGATACTATGATTTTGCTACATATTTGTTTTTCTTTTTTGTATTTTAATCTTTATAGTTATGGCAAGCTAATGTGATGAGGGAGACTGCGGATTTTAGCATTCACATTCGCAATCGCGGAGCTTCTGCATTAATTCTAAGATTCGCATTCTTTTTTTGTTTTAATTAGTTTATTAGGCAATATGTTGCTAATGGAGACAGCACATTGCTTATTCAAAGAAACAATTATCAGATGCTACATTGTTAAAGTGAAGGCGAAATACAGGAGGACCTTACCGGCACCTTCATCATTAGCACTTCCGATGCTTTTCTCAAATAATAAGTATTCTTGTACTGCAATAAGAAAAAAGAATAAAAATGATTGTAATTCCTTATAATTGGCGAGGCTTCAAACAAACGAATTTAAAATAATGCCAAGACTTGCAAGCAGATATTTGTCGCCCGACCAGCAAGTATTACACAGGTTTCATTTACCTTGAATTGTTTTCTTTTCTCGAAAAAAATGTTACCTAAAATGAATCACCCTATCGGAAGATTTATAATTTTGCCAATGGTCTCGTACGTCAATCACATTTGACACTTGCAATCTAGACAACTGCAGTATACAAACAGACAAACAATGGAGTGCGTGACGGTGAGAATAGATTTTCATCACTCAAAATCATTTTTTTATTAAAACGTTATTTAAAAACAAAACTGGATGAATTAATTTTGCCAATTGGTAGATATAATGAATATAATAAAATAGAACGGCTTTCTTCCATTTTTTTTGTAACAATTGACGTTTTCGTATAGCTATTTTAACAAATTTGGAAAACACGGATAAACAAAAATCAGCTCACCTTTACTTTTTGTAGAGAATAGAAAATGTGTCACATTCGCCTGGCCAGATGGCAGGAGCTTGAGAAGAAGAAGAAAATGTTATAGCTCTGGTGTAGGGCATCATTATGCGAGGAAAGAAAACACCTTAAGAAGCAGACCCCAATTTTTAAAGTTACGAAATAATTGAAATAAATACAATTGAAAATTACTAACTTTCTATATTTCATTTACCTTATTCGTATCCGCGTATGAAAAAATTCCACATTCGCAACATTCCTAATATGTACGAGTAACATAGTTCTAACGTGCACGTTAATTACACTCTCATAAGCCATTCGAGAAATGCAGACATTTGCTACAATGAAATAGTAAGCAAGCTTGCTGACAACTTATGAGTGAAGAAATTCTTAAGCATAACTGTCTCAGATAGCCAGTATAATATTTACACACAATATATTCCTTGATAGTGCATCAAGGTGGCTCCTCCAAAAACAACTCTTTACTTTGATTACTTTACAACTTTTGTCCCAATAATTCCAATGGAACATATGGCAAAACTTATTCATTTATTTATTTTATGCATCGAGTATACTCGTCACGAAACGATGACCTCTTTTTGTTCAACATCTAGTATACATTAAGAAGAAGAAGTTCGCTTCGTTATTTATTTTAATATTTAAATAAACAAAACTATATATTTAAACTTAATTCAATTTAACCAATCTTACAACAAATATCATCGCCTAAAATATCGTCATCGCCTAAAAATAAGTAAAGACACCCGTGCACATTTTCAAACTAAAATAAAACAAATTAAGGTTAAAGCAAAAGCGGTTTCAAAAAGGTAGTGCGCTCATTGCAAGTATGATTGATTAACAGGTTTAGCCTTTCGCTCTGGGGAAAAACCAGATTGTAACAGTAACTTCGGCTGCCACTTCACATGCAACTTGGCAGCAAAATTCTCTCACGTATTCATACACTCGTCCAATCAGCCGTTGTTTAGACGGCAAATAGCACCATGAGCGCAGACTGTGTTGACTTTTTTCGTGTACCACCAACGCAATCTCAGTTTTCTCCTAAATAAACCGCTGTCATTACCCATGTGACGTCAGCCAATCAACTGATTCTTGCAAATTCGCTGAGAGCGATCTTATCTGGGTCAAACGTCTAAAAATCTTTTCTCCATGTGTCTATTGAACCTTGAACCAAAAACAAGCGTTATAAGATGTTCGCAATTGGTTTTTGAAAGAAGAATCCTATAGAAACGATAATGACATTGACATTATCCTTACGCCAACTAAAATTTTTGCAAAAAAGATATGTGTGTCTGAAACCGTTCATAGGATATAGGCTCTGTTCCAAGTTCTTAACGCAGGTGAATATTTAGCGAAAAATTAAGTTCTTGCTATCTTGTTTGTGTAACGAGTATTGTTTTTAGTTCATATGCAATTTATATCGAAGTCGATGTCATTGAAAAATGATATGTAGTTGAGGCAATGGGTAAATTTCTAATGAACATGATGTCTTATCTGACGACGATATTGATAACGTATGCAACGAGGTAATCGGCAATCCAATGACAGCTTCTGAGGCTATTAAAGTTTTTGACAAATGCCTCGAGTGAGTCGAAGCCAGCTACATATTTTAGAAGAATTTTTCCATAGCAGAGCCCGCGAGGCAAAGCAATACACTTTGACTAAATGTAAAAAAGAACGTTCTGAAGGTTCTTTTTTTACCTTTAATAAATTGCTTTTGATAAATTAAAACAAATTAAAGTTAGTTTAAAAAGCAAAAAGTTCAATATGGGTTAGTGAACAATCGGTTTTCTACGAACTGGTCTTGCATCTATTACTTAACTCGACTAAGATTATACCTTCTGCTCAAATATGAACGAGACTTTATCAATAAAACGGTCCGCGGATGACATATGGCAAAAATAATTTTTTTGTTGGATGGTAGGACTGTTATAAGCTTACATGGCAAATTTCAGCGTGATATGTCACATAGTTTGTTTTCTGTGCTACTGTAAAGAAGTCAAGCTCGAGTGTGTTTTTCGAATTTAACGATGGAAATTCAAGTTGAACAAAGAATTTGTTTGAAATTTTGTTATTCCAACAAAATTTCGGCTTCAGACACCTTAAAAATGTTGCAGACAACCTATGTGGACTCTGCTCTATCGCGTGAGTTACGTCACTCAACCATTCTACTCCAAAAGAAAATACAGTTAAAGTGGACTGGTCATCGTAACTCGATACCCAACCAAATAAGTGCCATTGCACTAACGCATTTCGCAAGCGACACAATTAGCTTGTAAAGAAATGAGTGCAACGACACTTAGCAAGTATTGCGATAACACTTTGGCACACTTTGGTAATAAGCATTCCGATATATGAGAACGTTGGCGACGCCGTAGTAGAAAATAATTATGCATCAGCAATAGGTAACTATAAATATAAGTACTCTAAAATAATGTAGTTCATTGTCATTTTGGATTTTACAAAATAAAGAGTGGGACAAAAACCCTATTCGTATTTTTTTTAATGTGCTTTTTAAATGTCCACGCACGACACCGAACGACTGCAAGTCTGCCATTTTTATAGAATTCGACAATTTTTATACTTGGTACAGTAGCGTCTTGCCGGAGAGTTGTACGTTTTCCATTGTTCCACTTTCGATTCGAGGTTTTTTTTTCGTTTTTCGTCATTTCGCTCTGTTTATTTCCCGGTTGAGCCCCCAAAAATATATGGATTTGGTTTTTTTATTATCTTTTGTTAAAAAAAATACAGTAAAATGTAGAGCAAACGCTTCGTCTTTTTACGTCCACGCCTGAAACTCTCACTCCGTCGGAAAAAAAAGTTTGCCATGGCGATTTATGTAACAATTTGAAAATTATTACATAAAAGCTTTTCTACGTGAATGCTAAATGTTAAATCAGTTTTTTTAAAGACACACCGAAGGGCTAAAAACAAGAAGTCGAAATCGAAGTCATCGGTAGACAACATCGTTATTATAGTCAATTGAAAATGCTAAAAATTTTCACAAATAAAACAAAAAAATGGTATGCCGTTAATGTTGTAAGGAATCGGGGTCTACTGTGAAGACAAACATGTCCACGTTTGCAATTTGAAACTTTTTAAGCATTTAAAGAAAATGATTAATGAAAAAATGGATGCTTATAGTTTTCCCAATGAATATTAAAATAAAAATTGTGTATAGATGCTTTCCATTTCAATTCAACCGGGCTATTCGCGTCATGTGTCTCTATTTTGTTGTAACTCAAATATGTTGCTCTCTGGTCAAAATAATGAGACACGTATTTTTTTGTTCGTCGGAAAAATTTTTTTTCTCAAGAGTTATCGGCAATTTTGTTTTTCGGCTCAAAATCGATTTTTTTATAATTATGTAAGAAATTTTTTTTTTTAAATGTCCATAACTTAGTCAAAAATGAACCGATTTTAATAATTCTGGGTTCAAAATAATCGTCATTACGTACACAAACGACTTCTCATTTTTACTCAAAAATTCATTACTCAAAAACAACTCATTTTAGCTACTGGGCATTCAGCTCAATTGAAGTTTGAGGTGTCCTCTTGATTTGGAAAAAGTTATTAAAAAAAAAAAAAATACACTTTTTGAAATATTGAATTTCGAAAAGATTTCAATTTTTTTCTTTTTTGCTAAATAAAAAATGTTTAACTACTTTTTTGCAATTGTTTCTCCATGAAATCGTTTGTGTAAGTAATGACGATTATTTTGAACCCAGAATTATTAAAATCGGTTCATTTTTGACTAAGTTATGGACATTTAAAAAAAAATTTCTTATATAATTAAAAAAAATCGATTTTGAGCCGAAAAACAAAATTGCCGATAACTCTTGAAAAACAATTTTTTTCAACATATTTGAGTTACATCAAAATCGAGACACATGACGCGAATAGCCCGGTTGAATTGAAATGGAAAGCATCTATAATTAATTGTTGTCCGATCAATTTTAAAATTTTCATACTCATAACTTAAATCGTTAGGTTTGGGAGATTTTCAATGTTTTCTCTATTAAGTTTTTTTTTATTTTCTTATAAAAAATATAGTTCATGCTGCAACAGCAACCATATAACCTAAAGTTTCAAACATTAATAAATAATATTTAATAATTAATATTATTAAAAAAAATGTATAACAATAACCACCCAAAAATTATAGACACAAAAATGGACATCGGGCACATCGAAAAGAATGCGGTTTACAATAAAAAGTGCCGTTTTCTTGACAAACACAAAAATCAAAATATGTTTAGAATAGACTGGTGAAGAACGTCTTTCTTGCATTGCGAACACAATTAATGTATCATTTGCTATGCCAACTGTCAACCATTGCTCTACTCAATGTCAATAGAAAACGCAGCAAGGGACGGCAATTAATTAAACACAAGTTCGAATGACAAGTATGCCACAAAGCAAATCTATGTGTGTGTTGCCTACCCCCCAATGAAGTTACTGCACTTGCCATCTGCACTAACTCTTGAAACATATTTTGTACTAGTTGGATTCCATAACATTTTCAACTGTTGCGCGTTTGTTCGCCAACAAGTGATTCTCGTGGGAAACAAGTTCAACCCAAAGCTCTTTTCCACATTTCCAACATTCACTGTTGTTCCTCTAAATACATACATATTATATGTATGTACGTGAGTATGCTTGCAATTGATGCAACATAAACGTTTGATCTTAAAACGTCCACCAGTGCTTCCGAGAAATGAATGATTGCAGTCGGTGGTTGATTGGTTTGTGGAAACTAAGCCGGCAAAATTGCAGCAAAATCGGTAAAAATCATGGAAATCGGCATGAATTCGTTTACTGGCGTATCGCAGTAAATTGATATGTGCGTACATTGGAATTGCTGCTTAATGAGCAATTGAGTGCAGATAGACAGCGCCGATGCAGCAAAACCTTTATAGTGGCGCGAATTATTGGAAAATCATGATTTTGCCCTTCATTACAGACTTCATGATTTCTACGAAAACTCTTAAGTTACATTTTCAAATACATTGTAAATAGCGAGTAATATGTTAAATGAAAAATACATAAAATATCAAATGCAATCAATCACTCAAGGAGATTGCAAACATTTATCGAGTACGTACCTTCTATGTACTTCTATGTATGTGCGCCCTGAAGTGACAAAGTGTCTAGACGAAATTAAATTTGTCTACATACGAACAGGCATGCACACATGTGAGCTGCCGTATGCATATATACATAAATACACACATATTTCAACATTTCTTGAAAGTCATGCACGCACTTACTTCAGACATTTAAAAAAAAAGCGCTACAATACATACATATGTATGTGTTTACCGCAGAAACGAGCTCAAGGTTGAATTAAAAACGCAAGGCTAAGTTCGGTTTTTTTAGAAAATTTCATGTCGACTGACTATAAATTTTTCAATTCAAAAAAATTCATAGACAATGAGAGTTATAGATTATAACGGCAGAAGAATAGACGGAACTTTAGTCTTAAAATATAAAAGGTGACGTGGTTTTTATCCGATCTCATTAATAATTATGCTGGATCTAACGCACGAGCTGAAAAGTCACGGCCCAACACATAAATGGCCCTAGTTTCACTCCATTCAACTCTTTTCCAGTTAGTACTAACCTTAAAAAAACAACTATTAAAATGTAATTAGGAATTTAATTCCAGAAAAATTTCATAACGAATATTCAAATTTTAAATACGATGAGCCTATCAAGCATGCTTTATTAGGAACATATGTCGACGATACTCTACAGTAATTTATGTGGAAATACAATAGTAAAAGAATTTACTATGTTTTAAAAATTGAATAAGAAATTCTGAAGTTT
Organism: Anastrepha fraterculus; assembly: GCA_037575425.1. Lineage (NCBI taxonomy): Eukaryota > Metazoa > Arthropoda > Insecta > Diptera > Tephritidae > Anastrepha > Anastrepha fraterculus. Next base: position 2,306 of record JAYXIM010031932.1, on the reverse strand, counting down.
TTTTTATATTGCTAATTAAAAAACTGAAGCCGAGATCACTTGTTTGAGTTGCAACATAAAATAAGTTTTTTGTCATTATTTATGAATTGAGTTAATTTTTTGGAAGCAGAACAGAAGAATACGTTTCTCTTTGCTGAGTTGCATATAATTTGAAAAATAAAATGCAACGGTTTTGTTAATGTAATTATTTTGATGTAACAGCCAAAGCATAGCAAAGCAGCTTATAACTATGGAAGGCAAGAAAGGTTACAAACTAAAAAGTGACGTTACTTAATAATTAGAAAAAATTAACTAAGAGTATTTCTCATTAAACACGATGCAAAGCTACATACTGAACCGTAGAACAAAATGTATATAAAAAAACCTTCTCCTGTAAAATCAACTTTTTGTCGTTTACATCGTTCTTGCAATTAGGTCTCATTATCTGCAGCATTACTGCCATGAGTATGAATTTTTTAAATTTATTTTTCTACGGATTGAATTTTGGTTTTGAATAGAGTTGGCAAGATATCCACATCCTTAACAAAAAATAAATAATTGGCGCGTACACTTCTGTTAGGGGTTTGGCCGAGCTTCTCTTCTTATCCGTTGTAGCGCGCGTTTTAATATTGTACCACAAATAGAGGTATCTACGTTTTTAGGCCGACTCCGTACGGCAACTGTTTTTTTTCGACATTCTACAATACATACGCAATCGAAAGTGGCAGTGTTGAAAGTCACAATATAGACGAGCGGTATGAGCAAACTAGACAGGAATAATTTACTATGGCGGCAGTAGGCACGTGAAGGTACCCAGTACGAACCATCTATTCACATGTCTCCTAAAACCCACTCACCTATCACAGCTCTGCCTTCGGACCCATACCGTCGAAACAACACGTTTCGTCGGCCTAGCGTTATATCAGATAGAATATGGCGACCGGTAATTACACTGTACCGGCAAGGTTTGATGAACTGCTACAGGTTTCACAATTTTATTCAAAATACTCTTAATAATTGTGAAAATATGGAAAAAATTACATAATTTAAATGAGCACCATAGGCCTGTCTACAGTGTGTCATACGGAACTTAAAATTTTAAGAGACTCACTCGCACATTATCGCATTGAGTTCAGCAATCCGAATGTTGGGTTTCAGCCCTGGAATCATTATTTCACTTTAGCAAACCCCACAAATAGTAGTCTAGTAGAGTTAGATCGCATGATCTAGGCGGCCAGTTTATGTCACCATTTCGTAAGACTAATCGAGCAGCAAACTTAGATCGCACTATTGTTTTTAAAGATCGCCCATTTTCATCGACCGTTTTTCTATCGTGAAAAAATGCGCATCTGTATACTTGAAAAATGTCAAAGATGGCTTTAGAAAGGTACCGTCTAAGACTTATTCACCACTGACATCTAGGCGTCTCTTTTGGAATTCCCTTTATAACTTTAATTTCGAACGCCTTCAGCTTTAGATTATATCCTAACTTTTTTCAACTTTTTGGAAACTCACCTGAAATCGACTAGGTACAAAACCAAACTGTTTTCCCGAAAGGTTTTCTGAGATGCCTACATTTATTACGCATTGGGCATAACCCGCTAATTATTTCGAACTTTGTTCAGTTGACTGTACGAAATGACGCGTTCACTATTTCTTTTTAAACAGTTTTACCATTTATAATCAACTAATAAAATTTATAAGAAAACTTTAAATGGTTGTTATACAAAACTAATTTTAAAGAGTAGAGAGATAACGTCAACAACTTTACTTGTGTACAAATGCATTTAAAATAAGATGCAAGTATTTTGCAAACGATAAGAAAACACATACAATGGAAAACTAAATACCAAAAAAGAAAAAAAAGAAAGGAGTTGCAAGATTCAAATGGAGCGAATGCCAAGTATTTTGTAAAGCAAATATGTTTGCTTAGGTGTTGGTCGAGGAGGAGCATGGGAGCACAGCAAATCTAAAGAAAGTTGTTAAGTCACTTAACAAGCCATTTAGTCGACTGAGCAAGAAGAAAGATGAAGAAAAAAACTGCATGGCAGCTAAGAGTATTGAAGAAGTTTCAAAATTGGTGTATGGAGTATGTAGCAGTGTACAGCGGTACCATCGCACGCATTTAAGCAACTCATTACAGAGTGTCTGTGCAAACAGGTAAATATATATATATGCATATGTTTTTGGCTTTTGCGGCGGCATATAAAACTGGCAGGATTTAAGAGAAAAATACTGCTTGTCCACAACCCAAGCGTAAAGTAAAAGATGTAGAACTACACTTGATGCATTGTATGTGGAGTGACGGGTGCGCACGAATATGTGCT
>JAYXIM010031914.1:0-10177 GCA_037575425.1 Anastrepha fraterculus | reverse complement strand
ACTTCGTCGGGGATTTCGCTCAAGTCGCTTCTTCACTTTTTGAACCATTTCACGTGACGTTGCAGTCTGTTAATGACCACCTCCATTACATTTTGCTATGCTACCAGCATCATTGTAACGCGTAATGGCGCAGGTTTTCTGTGGTTTCTTTGATGTATTTTTATGCATTTATGCTACATTTAAAATATAACCTAATATCACATATTGCTAAATCGTACATAATATATTTAGGGCACATTCTAAAATTTATAAATGCCGAGCCACCCTAATGTTAATAGCGCGACCCATTTCTGGCGTTAAGGTGGTTAATCAATTTTCTTTGTCGAACAGTTAAAACACATATTAACTTTACTGAAACCTTTTTCATGGCGGCCGTGTATACATACATACATATATTTTAAAATCGATGCATCTAAGAATCCAGTTTCTTGTTTACTATGCAAATCCGAAAAGTGACCAAATTCTTAATTGGAAGGTAATCTGCATTCCTCTTCTTTTCAGTTTTATCCGAATTCCTGTGTTGATCATAACGGTACGTAACTGCTTTGTGTTTTTTATTATCGCTTTAACTCTTAAAAATGAGAAAAAGTTACCGCAAAACTACTTTAATTGTATGCAATTACTTTTGGTTTTATTGCTTAAGGGCGGCATCTCCCGAGCACATAAAGAAAATAAATATGTGCTGTTAATTATACTCGTATTGGGGAACGTACTCGGATAAGCAGAATGCATAACTGTGCAAATTTTTAATTCCATGTACTTTTGTGTTTGTATGTAACCTGCAGGGAAGTGAATTTTTAATCTTTATTATTTCGCATCTGCTCTTATTTTTGCATATGCGCGGGTACATTTACGAGTGTTAGCAATGGCGTGAAAACCATCTGCAGATATGTACTACTGTGGGCAAAAAGTAAGGGGAATTTATTTGTCAAACTTCGCGGGATTCAAATTTCGCTCTAGTTATTTTTTTCTGGGCCAACTTTCACGTGAATGTCATTATCAGTAATATATTTACGCTTGTGTTTACCAAACGACCAAGAGTGCATTTTTTCGATTTTTACAATGTCTGATTTGATTGAGCAGAGAAGTGCCATCAAATTTTGTTTGCGTAATGAAATTTCGGCTGCGGAAACGTTTAGCATGTTGCAGAAGGCATTTGGTGATTCGACCATGTCGCAGAAAAATGTTTATAAGTGGTACAAAGACTTCAAAGAGGGTCGAGAACGTGTTGATGACTTAGAGCGCTCCGTCGACGATCGATGATCGACGTCAACAGATGACCAACACGTCAATAAAGTGAAGGAGTTATTGCTCAAAAATCGTCGGTTGACTGTTAAAGACCTTACTGATATGATCGGAATATCAGAAGGATCTGTGAAAACCATTTTGAAAGACCATTTGGGCCTACGAAAAGTCAAACTCGTTTGGTACCGAAAACTCTCAATTTCTTGGAAAAAAGTCGTCGCGTTGATGTGTGTGAAACAATGCTTTCAGACTATCAGGACAAGCTCAAATGCATCATTACGTGAGATGAGACTTGGATTTATGCTTACGACCCTGAAACAACCGACCAATCAACCGAATATCGTGCTAAAGGCGAGGCCAGACCGAAAAGAGCACGTCAAAGTCGTTCAAAAACAAAGGTCATGATGACAGTTTTTCTCGATTTTCGTGGTGTGGTGCACTATGAATTCCTTCCACCTGGCCAAACTGTTAATAAGGAATAATATTTGAGCGTTATGCGTCGTTTACGTGAAGCAATTCGTCTAAAAAGACCAGAATTATGGGCCAACAACTCTTGGTTTTTGCATCACGATAATGCACCGTCTCACACTGCACTCGTTCTTCGTGACCATTTCGCCTAAAATTCCACGCATATCGTTCCGTAACCACCGTATTCGCCTGATTTGGCTCCGTGTGACTTCTGGCTATTGCCAAAACTCAAGAGATCACTCCGGGGAACGCGTTTCGAGTCGATTGAGGAGACAAAATCTGAATCGAAGAAGGTGCTGATGGCTATACTGGATTATTTTGAAGGGGATGACATTGATTTACAAGAATAAATAAAGATTTTTCATTTTACAACCAAATTCACCTTACTTTTTGTCCACCGTAGTATGTAAAAGATGCTATGTTTCTAATATACCGGTAATAATGGCTCTGTTGCAAGCTGATTTCGTATTAAACGACCTTTTCGGAGCTCAACTTATTGAGGCATTCAGGGATGAAATTTTGACGAAAAAACGCATACTGCTTTTCATACTAAAATGTTTGATTACATAAAACTTATTTGGCTTTTCCTGTAAACGCTAATCCAACGGCGTGTCCTGCATGATTGCATCGAAAGTGTCCGAGCTCTTCTCAATCTAAAGTCGCAATTTGACGATTTCTGGCAGTCTGTCAGACAGACTACAATTTTTTCGAAATTGCGGGAATTTAGCCTTCTTCGCAATTTCGCGACTTTAAAATTTATCAATTTTGTTTGAAACTCCGCGGATCCCATATGGTGAGCGTATTTTTTGTAAGTACTCGAGAGTTTTTGGGATCGGAATTTCAGCACAGTTGATATCCTGAGTATAGTAAAAGAAAAAAAAAGCTTTCTTGCTGGTGACGAGATAAAAGCATAACACTGTTGAATATTTGAGAGTAGCTGAGCTTCGAATTTTTAATCACTCGGGCGACCGCTATTAGAAAAATGTTTTTCTAGATTTTGGTGTTTCACCGAGATTCGAACCAACTTTCTCTCTGTGAATTCCGAATGGTAATCACGCACCAACCCGTTCGGCTACGGCGGCCGCCGTTACTTTTACTGAGCTAAAAATTTATTTCATCAGTTTAGGTCTTTCCTGGAGGGTGGGTATTCATTCGTTGCCTTCTTACTTGTGTTAGTTTACTCTTAAAATTTGTATGTATGATCGGCGAAAATGAAAATGGGAAAAAAATTATGGTGTTGTTAAAGAATATGCATACGCAATTTATGAAAAGTGGTTGGTAATTATGATAATGCAAATACTCTTGGGTCATTTTTGCCATAGAGCTGGAGCATAAACCTTTTGTTGTGTTGTGTCTTTCAGCGGCTTAAAAATCTTATATCTGAATAAAGCGCTAAAGGTCATAACGCCTGGAATGCTAGGGATACAGTTCTGCCTTAAGATTTTGAAACGCTTTTGGATTATTTGCATGACATCGATCTTCAGAGCATGGCGCCTAGAAGAGCGAAGGTGTTGGTAAACAAATAAGTTTAAATGTCACAATTTTTGCTAGATTTTGATGCTTTATTAATTAAATGAAACCTGGTAAAATTTAAAATTACTTATTAATTATAGAACCAATAAATTAATAAAGTTATGAATTTTCAATTAAAGTTCTTAATGGAATAATTTCTCGAGCTGATATTTGCTGCTGAAGAAGCAGCAGAAAGTAAATGTTAGCTTACTTTTGGCCAAAAGAAATGTTTGATCACTAATGTATGCCTTCGTTAAGTAATATTTTTTTATAAATCTTCTTCTTGTGTTACCGAAGGAACTAGAGTTCGATTTGCAAGCAAATTTCTAACTGAAAAAGGAAAAAGAAATCCACTTAATCCTGTTTATTTGAAGCTACCATTTCCATTTTTTGACGTGATAACGTCTTATAATTCGATTTAACAGGCTGCACGCACGAAAAAATGTGTCGTTACCTTACTCATATGTAGTTACCTTGCTCATATTAGTGTTACCTTGCTCATATGTAGTTACCTTGCTCATATTAGTGTTACCTTGCTCATATGTAGTTACCTTGCTCATTAGTGTTACCTTGCTCATATTAGTGTTACCTTGCGCATATGTAGTTACCTTGCTCATTGCATTGAATGAACTGCAAGCGAAAGCGCGGAACGAACGACAAAGCAAACAAAGCAAACGAGCGGCAACGTTCGACATCTTGCTCTATCCTACTTAAGTGAACGTATGTATGTATGTATATGCGCATATGTACATATATAACTTCACGTATTTGTATTTGCATATGCCTTCTTATTGATTATTATTAATTTGATTCACTTGAAGAATTTAAAATAAAACCAAGTTTGTTAATAATACCTGTTGTTTTAATGTTATTATTATATTATTAATTTTTGACGTGATAACGTCTTATAATTCGATTTAACAGGCTGCACGCACGAAAAAATGTGTCGTTACCTTGCTCATTAGTGTTACCTTGCTCTTTAGTGTTACCTTGCTCATTAGTGTTACCTTGCTCATATTAGTGTTACCTTGCTCATATTAGTGTTACCTTGCTCTTTAGTGTTACCTTGCTCATTAGTGTTACCTTGCTCATTAGTGTTACCTTGCTCATATTAGTGTTACCTTACTCTTTAGTGTTACCTTGCTCATTAGTGTTACCTTGCTCATATTAGTGTTACCTTGCTCTTTAGTGTTACCTTGCTCATTAGTGTTACCTTGCTCATATTAGTGTTACCTTGCTCTTTAGTGTTACCTTGCTCATTAGTGTTACCTTGCTCTTTAGTGTTACCTTGCTCATTAGTGTTACCTTGCTCTTTAGTGTTACCTTGCTCATTAGTGTTACCTTGCTCATTAGTGTTACCTTGCTCTTTAGTGTTACCTTGCTCATTAGTGTTACCTTGCTCATATGTAGTTACCTTGCTCATATGTAGTTACCTTGCTCATTGCATTGAACGAACTGCAAAATTCTTTCACCATTCGAAAGCTACATCCTCCACGAGTAACATGGATTATATTTTATTTTGGAAATAAGGCTCGAGATATAGGTCAAAACGTGGACCCGGGTAACCTTCTAATGCGTATGTACAATATGGGTATCAAATGGAAGCTGTTGGTGAATGCTTTAGTCCAGAGTATTTTCTATGCCGCTCCGTGACTAGGGTCTCGAGATAGAGACCACAACGTGGACCCTAGAATGTGTTTGTACAATATGGGTATCAAATTGAAGCTGTTGGTGAATGCTTTAGTACAGAGTATTTTTCATGCCGCTCCGTGACTAGGGTCTCGAGATATAGGTCAAAACGTGGACCGGGGTAACCTTTGGCTGTGTATGTACAATATGGGTATCAAATGAAAGCTGTTGATAAGTGCTTTAATACGGGGTAATTTTCATACCTATTGATGACTAGGGTCTGGAAATATATGCCAAAACGTGGACCCGCCGTGTCTTTGAACCGAATTAAACCAAACTTACACACATTGTTAAGTAGGTATTGAGGATAATTTCCGTATAGTTTGAATACCTATTGGTAGATAGGGTCTCAAGATATAGGTCAAAACGTGGACCCGGGTAACCTTCTAATGCGTATGTACAATATGGGTATCAAATGGAAGCTGTTGGTGAATGCTTTAGTCCAGAGTATTTTCTATGCCGCTCCGTGACTAGGGTCTCGAGATAGAGACCACAACGTGGACCCTAGAATGTGTTTGTACAATATGGGTATCAAATGAAAGCTGTTGGTGAATGCTTTAGTACAGAGTATTTTTCATGCCGCTCCGTGACTGGGGTCTCGAGATATAGGTCAAAACGTGGACCCGGGTAACCTTTGGTTGTGTATGTACAATATGGGTATCAAATGAAAGCTGTTGATAAGTGCTTTAATACGGGGTAATTTGTTATGTTATGTTATGTTATGTTATGTTATGTTATGTTATGTTATGTTATGTTATGTTATGTTATGTTATGTTATGTTATGTTATGTTATGTTATGTTATGTTATGTTATGTTATGTTATGTTATGTTATGTTATGTTATGTTATGTTATGTTATGTTATGTTATGTTATGTTATGTTATGTTATATTATGTTATGTTATGTTATGTTATGTTATGTTATGTTATGTTATGTTATGTTATGTTATGTTATGTTATGTTATGTTATGTTATATTATGTTATGTTATGTTATGTTATGTTATGTTATGTTATGTTATGTTATGTTATGTTATGTTATGTTATGTTATATTATGTTATGTTATGTTATGTTATGTTATGTTATGTTATGTTATGTTATGTTATGTTATGTTATGTTATGTTATGTTATGTTATGTTATGTTATGTTATATTATGTTATGTTATGTTATGTTATGTTATGTTATGTTATGTTATGTTATGTTAAAGTATATTATGTTATGTTAATGTTACCTCATTCTCTATATCCATACAAAATATCTATCAAACAAATAAAATTAAAATTTTCTTTTGAAAAATGCAACCATTCCATTAATATTTTCTTATGACGTTATCACGTTAAACTATCGTCAGTAAACCGACTTTATAGACAACCTCTTTTTTTATTATATATGAAGGAAAAAATGTATTTTAATATTTACCATATAAGGTATATGTAAGATATGCTATACTAATATTATAAAGAGGAAAACTTTGTTTGTTTGTAATGAATAGGCTCAAAACTACTGGACCGATTTTAAAAATTCTTTCACCATTCGAAAGCTACATCATCCACGAGTAACATTTATTATATTTTATTTTGGAAATAGGGCTCGAGATATAGGTCAAAACGTGGACCCGGGTAACCTTCGGATGTGTATGTACAATATGGGTATCAAATGGAAGCTGTTGGTGAATGCTTTAGTCCAGAGTATTTTTCATGCCGCTCCGTGACTAGGGTCTCGAGATAGAGACCAAAACGTGGACCCTAGAATGTGTTTGTACAGTATGGATATCAAATTGAAGCTGTTGGTGAATGCTTTAGTACAGAGTATTTTTCATGCCGCTCCGTGACTGGGGTCTCGAGATATAGAACAAAACGTGGACCCGGATAACCTTTGGTTGTGTATGTACAATATGGGTATCAAATGAAAGCTGTTGATAAGTGCTTTAATACGGGGTAATTTTCATACCTATTGATGACTAGGGTCTGGAAATATATGCCAAAACGTGGACCCGCCGTGTCTTTGAACCGAATTAAACCAAACTTACACACATTGTTAAGGAGGTATTGAAGATGGTTTCCGTATAGTTTGGATACCTATTGGTAGATAGGGTCTCGAGATATAGGTCAAAACGTGGACCCGGGTAACCTTCGGATGTGTATGTACAATATGGGTATCAAATGGAAGCTGTTGGTGAATGCTTTAGTTCAGAGTATTTCCATCCGCTCCGTGACTAGGGTCTCGAGATAGAGACCAAAACGTGGACCCTAGAATGTGTTTGTACAATATGGATATCAAATGAAAGCTGTTGATAAGTGCTTTAATACGGGGTAATTTTCCTACCTATTGATGACTAGGGTCTCGAAATATATGCCAAAACGTGGACCCGCCGTGTCTTTGAACCGAATTAAACCAAACTTACACACATTGTTAAGTAGGTATGGAAGATGATTTCCGTATAGTTTGAATACCTATTGGTAGATAGGGTCTCGAGATATAGGTCAAAACGTGGACCCGGGTAACCTCCGGACGTGTATGTACAATATGGGTATCAAACAAAAGCTGTTGGTGAATGCTTTATGTTATGTTATGTTATGTTATGTTATGTTATGTTATGTTATGTTATGTTATGTTATGTTATGTTATGTTATGTTATGTTATGTTATGTTATGTTGTGTTATGTTGTGTTATGTTATGTTATGTTATGTTATGTTATGTTATGTTATGTTATGTTATGTTATGTTATGTTATGTTATGTTATGTTATGTTATGTTATGTTATGTTATGTTATGTTATGTTATGTTATGTTATGTTATGTTATGTTATGTTATGTTATGTTATGTTATGTTATGTTATGTTATGTTATGTTATGTTATGTTATGTTATGTTATGTTATGTTATGTTATGTTATGTTATGGTATGTTATGTTATGTTATGTTATGTTATGTTATGTTATGTTATGTTATGTTATGTTATGTTATGTTATGTTATGTTATATTATGTTATGTTATGTTGTGTTGTGTTGTGTTGTGTTGTGTTGTGTTGTGTTGTGTTGTGTTGTGTTGTGTTGTGTTGTTTTGTGTTGTGTTTTGTTTTGTTGTGTTGTGTTGTGTTGTGTTGTGTTGTGTTGTGTTGTGTTGTGTTGTGTTGTGTTGTGTTGTGTTGTGTTGTGTTGTGTTGTGTTGTGTTGTGTTGTGTTGTGTTGTGTTGTGTTGTGTTGTGTTGTGTTGTGTTGTGTTGTGTTGTGTTGTGTTGTGTTGTGTTGTGTTGTGTTGTGTTGTGTTGTGTTGTGTTGTGTTGTGTTGTGTTGTGTTGTGTTGTGTTGTGTTGTGTTGTGTTGTGTTGTGTTGTGTTGTGTTGTGTTGTGTTGTGTTGTGTTGTGTTGTGTTGTGTTGTGTTGTGTTGTGTTGTGTTGTGTTGTGTTGTGTTGTGTTGTGTTGTGTTGTGTTGTGTTGTGTTGTGTTGTGTTGTGTTGTGTTGTGTTGTTATATTATGTTATGTTAATGTTAACTCATTCTCTATATCCATACAAAATATCTATCAAACAAATAAAATTAAAATTTTCTTTTCAAAAATGCAACCATTCAATCAGTATTTTCTTATGACGTTATCACGTTAAACTATCGTCAGTAAACCGACTTTACAGACAACCTCTTTTTTTAATCAACAAAGCTGAAGATACACCTCTTTTGCAATGTCATGCCTTAGAATCATGGAAAGGGACTCGGAATTTTGCAAAGCAATAAACGTCAGTCATATTTTACATGTTTAACTCTTGGTTTTAACTTTCTGGTATGCTGAAATGAGGGAAAGCAAAATCGCAATGGCTGCTTTGATTAGAATTTCGCGGGCACACATTTTGTTTTTTTTTTTTGCCATACTTACTTTCTTGGTGCTACTGAAAAACTTTTTTCCCTACCAAATCTAACAACAACCGCCCAAAAATTTCTTCTTTTTTTTTTTAAAAAAACCAACTCAAAAATAAATTATTTTTTCAACGACAATTATAATTTTTATATTAACGAGTTCTTTGCTTCATATAGGGTGGGCCATGTCGAATTTGATTTTTGAATCGGCTATAAAAAAAAACGTATCAAGATTTTTTCAAACTTTTTTTTTATTTTGAAGATTGAACATTGTCATTTATGAATAAAAAATAATATCGTTCAAATGACTGCCATGACTGGCTTTACAGTAGGCCATTCGATTAACCCTATTTTTAAGCACATTTTCGATTGTTTGGGCTCCAATTTCATGAATGACAACTTCGATTTCGTGTTTTAAAGCATCAATCGTCTCTGGATGGTTCGCATAGCATTTGTCCTTAACGGCTCCCCACAAAAAAAGTCCAACGGGCTTAAATCACAGCTCCGAGGCGACCAATTGATATCGGAATTTCGGCTGATTATTAGGTTTTTAAAAACGGTAACCAAAAGTTCGAGTGTAACTTTGGCAGTGTGACAAGTTGCACCGTCCTGTTGAAACCAAATGTCGTCCATGTCATTCTCTTCAATTTGTGGAAACAACTCGTTGAGCATGTCACGGTAACGCTCGCCATTTACTGTAACCGCGGCTCCTGGCTCATTTTCGAAAAAAATGGCCCGATGATGCCGCCAGACCAAAAACCGCACCAAACAATGACTCGTTGTGGATGCATTTGCTTCTCTACAGTACTCGTAACGTGAGGATTTTCTCAGCCCCAAATCCGACAATTCTGCTTATTCACGTAGCCACCGATGTGAAAATGAGCTTCATCAGAAAAGAAGAAGAAGACTCACCACTTTGGAAATAGGTTTTCAATATTTCCCAATTTTGTTCAAGCATATAGCGTCCCATTTCATAAATGTCAAACCTTTAAGTAAATTATGAACACATTTGACATGTCAGTTGTGTTACCAATCTCAAAAAAATAGGTGGTTCAAAAAGCAATCGCTATATGGCCCACCCTGTATGATGCTATTAAGTCTAGTCGATTACGTAATTTCATTTTAATTAAAAAAGTGTCGACAACTTCCGTTCAGTCATGGAAAAACTGTACGGAAGTGAAAGTAAATTAAAAATAAACTAAACGATTCGGAAAAGCTTCCTAATGATGAAAGCTTGATGATGTGGTGGTTTTTTTAATAAGCTCACCTTCAACCAAAATGTATCTAAATCCAAATCAACACAAAGATTTACATTACTCAGCCTTGGCCATTTCCACTGACTGAGAATTTGGTCAGAGGCGCAATCTATAAATTCACTGAATGAAGTATCAATGGGAGTATCTGCAACTCATCCCCT
>JAYXIM010031911.1:0-12593 GCA_037575425.1 Anastrepha fraterculus | reverse complement strand
TTGCAGGATCAATACTAAATCAAGAAAATGCAAACAATCGCTCGGATTTCATTTGTTCATATGTGTGTATGTATGTATTTTTGCAGCTTTGATTCGCATAAATAAACTTCAAGCTGCACATCCTTTTAGATTATCCTTCGTATCGTTGAGTGATGTACGTTCACAATTGATTGATTCGGGGTCAGAGTGGTAGGGAGAATGTGTTGAAAAGCTACTCGTGCTGACGGAAATGAAAACCAAGATTTTGCTGGCCTCTGTTACATACCCATGTATCTGGGTGTTGTTTTGTGCACGAAATACATACAAATGATACTTTGCACGATACACTTCAAGTTTAAATACAATATTTATATAGGCACGATTCTGATTCAAGTACTGCAACAATAACGAGTTCGGATTCTTACCATTTTTCGTATAAATAACATATGGACTTTCAAAGTCACTGCCATAGACATGCAGTTCAAAGTGATGAAATATCTTTCAAGAATACAGCGATTATATTAGCACTTCGTAATTTGTTCCAATAGAGGATTACCAGTTTGTTAGCAACTTTGGGGTTGTATGTTGAGTTTGTATGGCATTGAGCCGACTTCTATCAAGGCATGCCTTCATCGGCAATTATTCCTTTCTTTTTTGCCATCGTTATTTACCGAAAAAGCATTAAGAAAGTTCAGTGAGGTTCTACAAATCCGAAAAGATAATGAATTACTCGTAAAATTCGAAGAAGTGATCTTACCTTCTGGTGTGGCACTAGCGTTGGATATCAAAGCTTCGCAAATATACAACAAAATAGAAGCCGTTTGTCAAAAACAATCCACTACAACTCAGGATTCAATCTGAACAGAGGTACCCCAAGAGCCAGAACAAACAATCTCATCTTACAAACCCATTATAACCTTCATTAGTAGAAGATTAAGAAGGAATCCTATGAAATCCTCAAGGGACTGCTGCTATTTCGGGAGGGAAAAATACAAATTTAATAAAAGTTAAATTTGCAGAAACAATTGTTAATACATATTCCATAGCAGTTGAGGAATCTATATGCTGCAGAAATTTAACACTTTAGAAAGAACAAAAACAACGCGCCCATTTACAACCCTAGCAATAGAAATGACCTCTCAGTGATATTTGATGAATTAGCGGAATTCCACATATCCTATGAACATATTATTGTGTGTGGTGATTTAAATGTAGACCTTCTTTGTGATAATTTTTCTTCCAGGAGTTTGATAGATAGTTTCCAATCATTAATCCTTAATCAATGAATATGCTACTCGCTTTGCACCCCACTGCAAACCAAGTCTTTTGGATGTATTTTGCGTCAGTGACAGAGATTACGTCAGTCATATTGATCAGCTTCCTATGGCTGTAGTTTCCGACCACGAGTTGATATTCTTATCTTACAAATCCAGTTCAACAGACACAATCAAGTAAAGGAGATATTTTTTAGAGACTTTAAGCTTATTCAGCATGATCTCTTAAATAAGGAGGCTGCCGAGCTTAATTGAAATATGTGTCGGTTATTCACAACAGTGGATGAAAAACTGCAACATTTCAATGCTTTAGTCAGCCATCTATTTGATAGGTTTGTTCCGTTGCGTAAAGTTAAAGTCCACGGAAATAGGAAACCATGGTTTACGCGTGAGATATTGTCTTTAATTAGAGAGCGTAGTAAAGCATATAAGAAATGGAAAAATGATAGAAACACTCACTCGTGGCAAAAATATCGTGTAGCAAGAAATAAAGTAACTGCAATCACTAGAGATGCCAAAAGGGCATATCTACAATGGAAGCTCAATTATAGTTTACCTCCGAAAGTCCTATGGAAAAACCTTAAAACCTTAGGTGTCTCAGGAGAGAATAAGCCCGTGTGCAATTTGGACCCAGAAATCTTAAATACTCACTTTCTAGCATCTAACAGGGCTCCACTCGACATATCTGTAAAAGTTCCTCTACGAGTGCATGTTGATGACGGTGAGTTTGAATTTGTGTCTGCAACAGAGATGGATTTGGTACAGTGTGTATATACTGTCAAATCTAATGCTATAGGAACCGACGGCATTTGCCTTAAATTTCTTAAAATTGTTCTACCATTTGTAATACCATCACTTACGCACATAATTAACTTTTCAATCATAGGTCTTATTGAAGATTTGATAGCAAGGCTTAATGACGACCTCACTCGTATTTCTAACTGGTCCAAATCTAACAACTTGAAATTAAATGAGTTAAAGACGAAGGCGATTACTATTTCTCATTCAAAGTATGTCCTTAACTCTTTGCCGCCAATATTACTTAATGAAGTAAATATTAACTTTGACGACATAGTAACTAACCTGGGTTTCAGAATAAATTCAAGATTATCATGCGTTGACCATGTAAACTTTGTTGTAAACAAGGTATATAATATTCTTAGAAAGCTATATTGTACTGTCTACTTACTGCCACGGCAAACTAAATTAAAACTTGTTAGATCACTCATTGTTCCTCATGTATCATACGCTGAATTAGTATATTGCAGGCTTGATAATAATTCGAAACAAAAATTGCAAATCGCTTTAAATAATGCAGCACGTTTCGTGTTTGAAAAAAGGAAATATGACCATATATCTATCTACTCAAAACAGATTCTCGATCATAACCTCGACTCGTATCCCAAAATACGCTCTCTTTTGTTCCTGCATAAATTAGAATACACACAAAAACCACTGTACCTGTATAAAAACCTTAAACAATGCCAGTGCACCCGAACATTGAATCTAATTGTTCCGACTCACACTTACTTGGAATCAGAACGCATGTTCTTTGTTAGTGCCATAAAACTATGGAATTCTATACCAACTACAATAAAACTTATAAAACAAGCAAGGTGTTTTAAAACTGCAGTTTCTAACTACTTCTAACCTTAAATCCCCCTTTCCTTCTCCCATTCCCACCATCTTTCTCTTCTTCTCACTTACTACCCTTAGTTTTAGTCTATAAGTTTAATAGTTAAAATAGTTTTAAATCTAAGTAGCATTTCTATGTATACCATCCTCGTATTCTAGAATTATAAGAAGATGTACTACCACAAGACTCTGTCTTACTATGTACAAAACAAATCAAATAAATTGAAATTGAAATTGAATTGAAAATTGAAAAACATCTGGGAGCGTCTTGTGAACGACCTTTTATTAAAGAGATAGCAACCTCAAGGAATTTTTGCGATGAAATTTTTAAAAATGCCTTTTGTATGAAACCCATATTGCGGTATATTACTTCTGTTCTGTCGAAAATAATCGATTTCAATGTTCAACAATTTTTGAGTTATTTTTATCTTCGGCACTAAGGATCACCGTAGTTTTTAATAATTGAATGAATTTTCAGAATCGGTTCAGTAGTTCCAAAAGTAACCCAGAAGATACAAAAGAGCAATATTTCCGTTTATATAAAATATTTATTACATAAACTATTGTAACAAATGTGCTAAAACAGATCCCGAGAAGGCAAAGAAGTGAGAAAAAACGTACATACATATATGAAATTCTACTATATTATCTGGTTTTGTCCGCCCTCAATGAAAAGTAGCTCAAGTAAAATTGGTCCTTAAACCAGGAAAAAGCGCTAAACAAGTCCAATCATATAGGCCCATCAGCCTATTGCCTGTTGCCTATACAGTAATGGAATCCCTTTTCCTCAGAAGAATAATGCCTATAAATGAAGACCGAAACATGTATAATAATTGGTTTCAAGAAAAAAACTCAGTACCATCGAACAAGTCCATAGACTCATAAAAGCAAAGCATTTGAACAAAAAAATATTGCACAGCGGCTGTTCTCAAAGCTCTCAAGCCTTTGACCGCGTTTGGCATGACGTCTTACTCTATAAAATAAAACACACTCTACCAATAAATTATTGCTTCTTTATTAAGTTCTACCTCGAAAATGGATATTTCTTTGCCAAACAAGGCGAAAAACAGTCTGAACTAGCTTAGTTTCTCTCGACAGTAAGCTCTCACTTTACTCAGCTATGTCCATATGGCATTCACCTTTGTATTTGTTGGAATAACAAAATTTCAAACAAATTCTTTGTTCAACTTGAATTTCCATCGTTAAATTCGAAGAACACACTCGAGCTTGACTTGTTTACAGTAGCACAGAAAACAAACTATGTGACATATCACGCTGAAATTTGCCATGTAAGCTTATAACAGTCCTACCAAAAAACCAAAAAATTATTTTTGCCATATGTCATCCGCGGACCGTTTTATTGATAACGTCTCGTTCATGTTTGAGCAGAAGGTATGATATTATATCACAAATACACAAATCCATGGCGATCTCAAAGTACCCACAATAACTGAAGAAACAACACATGACTTCAATAGCATGCAAATCCTCTCGTCACAGAAATACCTGTAATTGTAAGTCCCATAACCTTCACCAGACTTACAAAACACCTCATATGATAATAAATTAATCTAAATTATTATATAATTATATAAATACATAAATATATCTTAAAACTAGTAAATGGTTGTACCACTGGGTGTATTCCAGAATACATGTTTATAAATCAGATCGCAATAAAAAATGGATAAAAAAAAACAATAAATTTTCGAAAGGGAGAGACAAACAATTTCTACTTATAGTTGAATTTATTTTATGTTCTCAGGATAATCAAAAATCCGACTGGATAAACAATTGATTTATCTATCGAGTTATATGCTACTTCATCTCCGTTTATTTTTTTCCATAGTTATGCAGTTTATCATAGCTCTGTGTTTATTTCTCGATGTTAATATTGTGCATTAGCGGCCATACAATTATCTTTACGATAGCCGTTTTCCTCTAATGAAACTTCAGAAATATGATATATTTCATATAATTAAGAAAAATGTGAGCCGTCATGGGACGCCTGGCAGATGTGAAACATCGTGTGTGTACAAGTAATATGCATAAAAGATAATATTATTAGAGGAATCCAATATCGCCTAATGAAAAAATGAAGTATTACGAATTTCTTACAGAAAATAGTAACTTTATTTAATAAACATTTATTTACATGTGATATCAAAAATCGATATTTTCATCTGTGACTTCAGTAATTTTTATATTCGATGTTTCCTCTGCCGGTATTACTGTGACGATTGGTCGATGATAACTAAAGTACGTTACAAAAGTATTGAATGAAATATTATCAAGATATCTCACAAATACAGAATCTATTGTTGTTCCATACTTGGTAGTAGATTCTCTTGGATTGTTGTTGATTTGCAATTGAAATTCTTTTTGAAGTGTGCTTTGAGTGCTGAAATTTTTTGAATTTTGAGGTGGCGCAAATTTAATCATCCAGTTTTGTATTTCAAAATTATTAAATAAAATTTAAAAAAAATTAAATCAAAAAATGACTTTGAGTGATGAAATTTTTTGAATTTTCAGGTGGCGCAAAATTAATCATCCAGTTTTGTATTTGAAAATTATTAAATGAAATTAAAAAAATATTAAATAAAAAAATGATTTTGAGTGAAGGAATTTTTGAATTTTCAGGTGGCGCAAAATTAATTATCCAGTTTTATATTTGAAAATTATTAAATAAAATTAAAAAAATAATAAATAAAGCAATTATATTGAGTGATGACTTTTGACCTTTACACCCGCCATTGCTTGTCTGTTTTTATACAGCAGCTCTACACTTCACAAATATCAATTATGATTGACGTACTGCACTATTTGTAAAAAATATAAATAATCCGATAGCATGATTAATTTTGTGTCACTTTGTATGATAATCAAAATGTGTCTTTAAAATATGACTTCCTCCATAGGCTTAAACTTTTTATTCAATTTCAACTTTTGCTCATTACGAGCTGGCATATCTCGAATTTGCTATTAAATAAGTTTGCACTTTTCATTTCGAATTAATAAAGCAATAAATTTGGCATTGCAAAATAGTTCCACTTGGTTTAAATAATTGAGTAATGAAACTTCTTTCTACTGTGGCTCTACTTTCTGTGAGCTTTTGATATTTTTCAACTCAAACACTGACCTTCGTCATTTCTTCGCACAGAGAGCGAGCCTCAAAGGTGCCCACTCTAGCCAGCCTTCCAGTTTCCCATGAATTCTCTGTAATCGAATTCCTATTATCTACATAGCAAATTAACGAACACATGCAAAAACACATAACGCACCAACATTTATTGTACTAAGCACTCACGAGCATCCAACTTGCCGTTCTTTAGCAACTCTACATTTGTCTCTCTAACATGGCACACATACTAGCACACTTTAACCCACATCATTTG
The DNA here is from genome assembly GCA_037575425.1 of Anastrepha fraterculus. Taxonomy (NCBI): domain Eukaryota; kingdom Metazoa; phylum Arthropoda; class Insecta; order Diptera; family Tephritidae; genus Anastrepha; species Anastrepha fraterculus. The sequence goes on along the minus strand of JAYXIM010031911.1, from coordinate 6,310 downwards.
TGAGTTGTTCCTTTGAAATTGGCCTAGCACTTCTCACACTACTACACATAAATACTACTACACAAGGCAAGCGTCGCCGCGCCAACGATTCGGTTTACAAGTGAGCCAATAGATGTTTCACATCAAAACTAAGTGATACGCCTTTCAAAAAATACTTCTTCATTAAAATGTTCTCAATCGTAATTTCCGTTATAGGTACCCACATATCAACACTTACCATTATTGCAAAAAAAAAAACAAAAGAAAAAGAGAGCAGCAAGGTTTTAAGGCGTAAGTGCCGACTGCAATGTTATTTGTTGTATGTAGACATTCATTTGCGGTAACTTAAATTACTCAACTAAATTCCCAACCTTGATCTCTACATATTGGAAATTTAACATAAGAATCAACGGCTTTGTGCTGTAGCATTCCATTTGCATTAACAGCAGTAGTGATTTACAGGTAAGCAGCGCTGTTATGTGGGCGTGTATGCTTTTGACCAATTTTTTCACTTAACAAAAATGATTTTGAGCAATGGAAAACTTTATTTCGACCTCTACGCGCTCACTGCTTGTATGTTTGTATACTGCAACTGTCTAGTCCACAAATGTCAAATATGTGTCGTACGACATTAGCAAAAGTTCTAAATATTCGGATGGCGTAATTAGTTTTGGCAACCTTTTAAATTCTATAGAATTTTCAAGACCAGTTTTACGAAGTACTTAAAGAAATTTTTGCGAACAGAAAATAATTATACATTAGTAGAGATTTAGTGTAGTTTTACTTATATATCGACATATATAATAGGTATAAAATGTCTCAAACGTTTTAGAGGAGTATTAAAATCCATCTCATTAACCATTCCGTAAGTCAATCAAGAATAAACCGCTAAACATCTCTGTTCGAATATGAAGCGTGGGCAAATTTACGAGTATAAACTTCAAGCAACTATTAAATGGAAAAGGAATGTTAAACAAATGAATCGTAATTTTGTTTCAAAGCCACCAAAGAAAGTAATCAAACGGCCCCAAATGGGATTATCTGGTCATCATTTCGCATTACTACGGTTGGAGAAAACAATTTTTTTTGAATCGTCGCCGCAAAACTTTCATCGTTTCACAACTGACAGGTAAGATGTACCCAAAATACCGCTGAATTTAAAATAAACAGTATTTATGAGAATCCCAATCTGAAAAGGAAAGACAGAGAAAGTCTCTGACACGTGTCGTAAGCGGAATACTATTATTATTATTAAAGTGGAAATATTTCCTAGCTGTAATATATAGGGTGTTTTTTTTAGAGGTTAGGTTTTCAAGATGAAATAAAACGTATATAATTTAATGTTATGGCCAAGAATTTAGCTTTATTATAAAGATAAGGGTTTGCCATTATATTTTAAAAATGATACCCATTCAACCAAAAGTGAGCTTCATCGCTGAACCAAATTTTCTTCGATGCTTCGCGCGGACCGAACCATTATTTTCGTAATAAATTTGCACGATTTGCAAATGTTGCTCAGGTGTAGGTCTATTCATTATGAAATGGCAAACCAAACTGAGCATAAATCAAGTGACAGCTGTCAAAAAGACCATCTACGAAAAAAGTAGTGCCAACTTGAAAACCTAACCTCTAAAAAAAACACCCCATAGTTGATTAAAATACTACATACATTCCTATATGTATGTATGTACAATATGATTTGGTAGACAAAGCCTTAAGTCTTGATTACTTACATGAAGCGACTTTCAAATCTTGAATTCCAAGAGTGTTCAAAGCCGATTAATGCGACTTTTACTGCGCCACACTTAGCCATAAATTTCTTGCGATATGAAAAACCAACAAAATCTTTCAAAATATTTTTATTGCATTTATTTATGAACACTTAAAGGACATCAATATGTTTTCTCATTCCTTCAGCCCGAGTCTGTTCGAGAGCTGTATATACATCTTTATTGCTTTTCTATCATCGAAAATTGAACGGAAATTCCACAGGCAACCTCGCCGTGGACTCTATTTTATATTTTTCACTACAAATATTTTACTGGCTTTGAAATTGCTTAAGGCAAAATAGCTATCATACAAACATACGTTTAACTAACACTTCAAGCACAGATGCGGGTGTGTACTTTGTTGTGTATGGATTCGTATGTGTGCATGTATTTGCAGATTTTAGATGTCGAAAAACTTAAAGTAAATTGGGGATTTATTTTTAGCTGCATCAGCTGGAAATTCTCTGGCAATACACAAACTCCGACCAAGTCACTAATGGTAACCAATTAATTCACACTCTCGAGTGCTATTTGCTTTTGTTTTTCCCAGTCAACCAAACATCTAGGCTAACTTATTTGTTCTATTCAAAGACAGCGTTTCCGACACATTCAATTTATAACACAGGGCGAAAAATTTTCTAAAATTCACATAACCACGGCATTTGATTCATCAATTTTATGTAAAAATTTCCGCCAAATCTAAATATGATAGCCGCATAAAATAAAAGTAGAACGGTTTACGGGGTATTTTAAAATTTGGGTTTTTTGGCTATTAAATTTTCAATATCCCAAGCAAATTTTAAATAATTTTTTTTTATAGAGAATATTAAATAATTCTAAGCTGTTAGGCCGTTATTGAATTGGAAACCTTGGCCACGCAGTGAGCCATTATCCATACAGTATTAACAATATCCTTACACTTTTAACAATAACCGGGCTGATAGCAGCTCCGCTCTGCTGTAAAAATAAATAAATTTTTTTGAGGTCGAAATCTTTTTGATTTTGCTCCATCTTATTTCCAAGACCCTTGAAAGGATGTTTACGACAACAATTAACGAAAACGATTTTTGGCGAAGGGAGTAACATATAGTTATACATATGAATCTCATATAAACTGAAAGTTCTGATTTTGCAACTTCATTTTCTGTCATTTGTTTCGGTCTCTGCATTGCTCTCATAGATAGAATTCAGTGGTATGAAGGTTTACACTCCTTGTGTTTGCTTTTTGATTTTTGAATTCATATTTTATTCCAGCGTTTTGTTCATTACGTGAATTACATTAGAATTACTTTTTGTATATTTATTTAAAAAGCTGTCATACCTTTATAATATTTCCAAAACAGTTTTTCAGGTTTTATAGTTACAAAATCATTATCGGGGCCTATTTTATCTATCTACCTACCAAATCTATTAACCCAGCGCTTTTACGCTGTTAAGATTGGCAAATGCCCCTTTAACAGTGACTTTTGTGATACCTTCGATTTATCCACAGACCCATTCATTTCGTAATGCAACTTAATGACAGAGTTTTTTGCGCTGGCGAAAATCGCCAAGGAGAGAAATAAGGAGAGCCAAAAGAAGCTCTTGGCAGAGTCTCTGTGGCAGTGTAGACTCGACTTTAGAGGCATCAAGACTATGGAAGATTTTTGCAAAATCTTTTACTGTTCTATTTCTAACCCTCAAAGACACAGGGTTGTAGACACACGATTGCAGGGAGACACTGAAAGTTCAGATAAAACTCCACTTTCTTGATTGCAGTGATATTCCTAATGAATTACCTACGAGGGCGGTTCAATAAGTACCCGTGTTTGATGACAAAGGGCCTTCCTGAGAGAGGTTGGTGTTAGCATCGTGTGCTGCCATCTATCAAACGACGGTAAAACAAATTTCAGACTGATTGATTAGTTTGAATTTGGCACCTATTCGAGCAAGATGCGTTTCGTGATTTTCGCTAAGATGGAACAAAAGCAGTATCGGTAATTCGCTTTTTGTTTTTAGATGGGAAAAAATGCGAGGAGATAAAAGTAAAGTTGGTTTTTGTCTAAGGGGATTATTCGCCATCTAAGACTACAGTTAGATATTGGTTCAACAAATTTAAACATGGACGAACATCCGTTTTTCATGAGGAGCGACCAGGATGCGTGGTTACCGAGGAATTCATTCAAAAAGCCCTCAACATGATTCCCGCTGATCGATGAACGAAAGTGCGCGAAGTAACAGAGGCCATAGGTGTGCCGACCGAAATGGCAATTAATATTTTACTTGATAAGTTAGCGATGCTCACACGCAACAACATGCGGATACGGCTGTTAACTTGTTTGAAGCAATTTGATAATGGTAATGGTTGTACGGATATCTCCATATGTAGAAGTCCACGCAAGTGGGGAAAGTTACTGATCGCCATTCACTTGGGAGTGGCCATGACAATTCTTCTGCATGTGGTTCAAGCAGCTCACAACGTCCGGGATTAGCCCACGTATCCTCTGGGTAGCTTCCGAACACCCATTCGGGAGTGATCTAACGTGAGAAGCTGGTTGAGCGCTGGGTTTGGGATCGACCACTTAAAAATACCGCCCAATGAAAAGATATGCAAAGCCTATAATAATGTCAACCTGGAAATCCAACGTAGAATCTCTCTTGCCAACAAGTGCTACTTTGGACTAAGTAGGCAACTGAGTAGTAAAGTCCTCTCTCGACGAATAAAACTAACACTCTGCCAGGCTCTCATCATGCCCGTCCTAACGTATGGTGCAGAAGCGTCGGCGATGACAACATCCGATGAAGCGACGCTTGGAGTGTTTGAGAGAAGGATTCTGCACAAGATTTTTGGACCTTTGCACGTTGGCAACGGCGAATATCGCAGGCGATGGAACGATGAGCTGTATGGGCTTTACGACGACAGAGACATAGCGCAGCGAATAAAGATCCAGCGGCTACGTTGGCTGGGTCATGTCGTCCGAATGGATACAAACGCTTTGAAGCAAGAGGAAGGTCTCCTTTGCGTTGGATAGATCAGGTGGAGAAGGACTTGGCTTCATTTGGGGTGTTCAACTGGCGCCGTTTAGCACGAGAAAGAAACGATTGTCGCACTTTGTTAAACTCGGTCAAAATCGCGTAAGAGGTTATTGCGCCAATTAAGAAAAAGAAGAATGGTTGTACGGGTTAGGCTAAGGCCTTTATGCACTCCGACCAGATTGCTCTATTGTGCACCCCTAATTACTTAAGGGGGGACCCTCATTTAGACGGTCGAAAAATGCATCATTTTTGGGAATTTTTTTCTCAGGTAAAATAACTTCAAACGTTTTGTAATTCATAAAGTACTTTAATAAATGTCTTGACTGTCTACAAAAATTTTCGGAGAAGAAAAAAAACATTTTAAGTATGGAAATATACACCTCGTCCATGGCACCTCATTCTATCTGTGTACATTCTAGCGCTCTGAATTTTTTTCTGAAATAAAAAAACCAAATTTTTTTTTAAACTTTAGGATAATACCTTCGATGTGACATTTTGATTTAAAAAAAAAATGTCGAAATTGATATTTTTTACCCAGTTTTATGTTAAAAGTGATTTTTCATGCATAAAAATTGACTTTAAAATTACAAAAAAATATGAAAATCTTTTTTTTAAAAAAACACTTAATGTCACATTGAAAACAATTTAATTATCTTTAAAATGAGCTATTGTAAAGCCTGATTGGTTCAATACAGCGTTTTCAATTGTGTACACAAAATCGAAAAATGATGTTTCGAGAAAAACGCGTTTAAAGTTTTGGATACAGGCGATCAGGCCACCCGTCGCGTCCTGTTAAAAATTTTGTCACTCCTTCAAAAATACAGATATCGACTTGAAATTTTGAAAGTATATTCTTAAATAGTTGTAGAATAGATTAAAATTATTTCCAAAAAATCGATTTTTTTGACCCGATAAATGAGGGTCCCCCCTTAATTATAATTATTGCGTATACCCAGGAATCGAACCAGCTCCTTAAGAAGGAGCAATTGAAGGTCTTCCTCCTCTAGTAAGTACGAGCCGACAATTCTGTGTCTCTTGTGGCCTAATGCCTCACATTTGGCGATTAAGTGTTCCATAGACTCCTCTTCATCACAGCAGAACCTACGTAATTTTATACTAGATAATCCTATTGTGTTAAAGTGTTTATTACAGACAAAGTGACCTGTAAATGCTCCACAGAGTAATCTTAAGCCCTTTTTATTTAAGGTTAGAGCAAATTTTGCTCCGTTGGCATTGAAGTTCAAAAACCTTTAGGAGTGATTTTAGTTTGGATCCGTTTTTTGGTTTCCAGTTTTGTATTATATTTGTTAAAGCCGAAAAATGAGGTTGGCCCAATAAATAGCCCTTCTGCCCCTTTTTTGGCATAAAAGTCTGCCTTCTCGTTTCCTTCGTGTCCCTCATGTCCTGGTACCCAAATCAGTGAAAGCTGATTACGAGTGGCCAGTTTGTTGAATGCATTATTACCCTCTATTAGGACTGTGAAGCTATTCAAGGCTTTGAGAACCGACTGGCGGTCCGAAAGTATTTTAATTTTTACGTTCTCGAAC